>JAZAVI010000339.1:0-264649 GCA_036326025.1 Chrosomus eos | reverse complement strand
CCTCTTGTTATTCCAAGCTCAATCCACTAATTATTTCAGCTTCAAAAGTCCACTTGATGTCACGGCGACTTTGCAGATTTGCATTTTGACTCGAGTTAACTCACATAATAACTTGTTTTTATCTATAATAACGATTGCTCGTTCAGTGTCATGGCTGCTGACGTTAGCATTATTTATTTGCTACTATCTCTGTGCTCTCTGCACCGAGTCTCACCACCAAAACTTTAAGATTAAACAGGATGTTTCATTCATATAATCATAAAAATGAGAGAAAGTGTAAAGTGCGGCTTGGCGTAATAAGTCCCACCTTTTAAGTAAAAGAGCCAATCGTCAATTGGTAAAGTCATTGTGTCACTGCAGAAGCTCTGGTTGTCATAGAAACATGATGCGCTTGAGACTGCACATTCGTGTTAGCTGCCTGGAGCAACCTGAAGAGCTTTTTAGTGCAATTTGTGTTTTTTTTTTTTTACCTTATTTCCTGACTTACACTTTTATTATCCTAATTTTACAAGTTGCAAGTAACTAAAACCACACAAACAGTGCTGACTGACTCTGATCGTGGCCGGGTGTTCTCCAAGTTCGATCGACTCTGGTATTACACACAGTGTTAAACAGACCCGGGACCTGAAGTAATAGATTGGGACACGACCCTGACCCGGCTGACCATTTAAAATATAGACCCCAACCCAGATCCCGGGTCCTCGGTTCTCGGGTGCTCCGTGTAGACCTGGAGGCACAGCAGAGACTCGATTGGGGGGACATTACTGGGTGCTCGTTGGTCACAAAGGGACTGTGGTCCAAATTTAACATCCTGCGGCTGAGTGATGGAATGCTCCAGTGGGCATGGAAGGAGCCTGCCACCAGGGAGGACAGATGGCAAGTGGTAGTGCCCAAGACACTGAGGGAAGCAGTGTTAACAGCTTGTCATGGGATTACGGGATCCGGCCATTTCTGCTGTCCAAAACACTCCGCTGGCGAAGGTGTGAACCTTCGCCAGCGGTTCAACTGGGGCCAGCACAGAAGGGACGTGGAGGATTTCTGCAGCAGATGTGATGCATTTGCAGCCTATAAGGGCCCTCTTGATCAGTCCTATGCCAAACGTAAACAGCAGACTGTATGAGCAATGGAAAGAGTAGCTGTGAACATCATTACCCTTCCCCGTCTCCGAGAGCGGTAACCAGTTCGTTCTCACTGCTATGGACTATTTTACAAAGTGGAACGAGGCCTAAACAGGAAGCAGAGACTGTTTGGTATGGCAATGGTCGTTCATTGTGACCAGGGGAGTAATTTTGTATCCAAAATTTGCAGCCTTTTGTGAACGTCTTTGCATGGAAAAAACGCATAATGCCTCTGTCCCCCCAAAGCTGATGGAGTAGGATGGCCTGGTTGAAAGATTTAATAGGACCTTGGCTCAGCAGCTAGCCATCCTTACACCTGTATAATGTCATTATAAATGCTCTGAGACACTCAGGTCAAGTCATCTTCATTTATAAAGCGCTTTTAACAGTATGGATTGTTTCAAAGTTATTGTCCAGCTAAAGTTAGTTTTGATTGAATCACTTCTGTTGCGAAGATCATTAGTTATTAACTTAGGGTCCACTAACACGACACCGTTCTAACAGAAAAACTAGTTAATGTGATGTTCAACAGTGCTATTGTCAGGGTGTGTGCAGGTAGCTGAAGACGAGGACAAGAGGACTTCCAAAAATGGTTAATTTATTTACAAAATAAACTTCCATAAACATACAGGAACAAAATAACAAACTCCAGGAACTTCAGGGAAAACACAACCATACAAGGACGACGACCAACAAACACTGAGGGAAAACACAGGGCTTAAATGAACTGAACCAAACGAGATAATTAACTGAAAACAGGTGCAGAGAATCTGAACAAACGAGGAGCGGGAAAAACTAACAGGACTAAACCAAAATCACAAAGACAGGGGGAAACAAGATCTCAAAACATAACTAAACACATAGAACCGTGACAGTACCCCCCCCTCCCCGAAGGCGCGTCCTCGCGCCGTATAACATCCAAAGGGTTTGGAGGGTGGGCGCCCTGGAGGCTGACGAGGGCGAGGGCGGAGGAACCTTTCGGGCGACCATGGCGTTGAGGACCCTTCGGGCGGCCATGGCGTTGAGGACCCTTCAGGTGGCCATGGCGGTGAGGACCCTTCGGGTGGCCACGGCGGTGAAGACCCATCAGGTGGCCACGGCGGTGTTATTTTTCCGGGCCTCCGTGGATCTTTGGCCGGCCACGACGAAGGCGTATAGCCCCCCCCCAAAATTTTCTTGGGGAGAAGGACAGGTTCAGGAACGGGAACAGACTTGACATCAACGGGCGTTGGGTCAACGGGCTCTGGGTCAACGGGCTCTGGCGCTGGGTCAACGGGCTCTGGCGCTGGGTCTGGGTCAACGGGCTCTGGCGCTGGGTCTGGGTCAACGGGCTCTGGCGCTGGGTCTGGGTCAACGGGCTCTGGCGCTGGGTCTGGGTCAACGGGCTCTGGCGCTGGGTCTGGGTCAACGGGCTCTGGCGCTGGGTCAACGGGCTCTGGCTCTGGGTCAACGGGCTCTGGCTCTGGGTCAACGGGCTCTGGCTCTGGGTCAACGGGCTCTGGCTCTGGGTCAACGGGCTCTGGCTATGGGTCAACGGGCTCTGGCTCTGGGTCAACGGGCTCTGGCTCTGGGTCAACGGGCTCTGGCTCTGGGTCAACGGGCTCTGGCTCTGGGTCAGGATCAACGGGCTCTGGGTCAACGGGCTCTGGCTCTGGGTCAACGGGCTCTGGCTCTGGGTCAACGGGCTCTGGCTCAGGATCAACGGGCTCTGGCACATCATGGGACTCGGAACTGGACGGGGCCAGCACATCAGGGGACTCGGAACTGGACGGGGCCAGCACATCAGGGGACTCGGAACTGGACGGGGCCAGCACATCAGGGGACTCGGAACTGGACGGGGCCAGCATTTCAGGGAGCTTGGGGCTGGGCTCAGGCTCTGGCGGGCAGGCGACGGGCTCAGGCTCTGGCGGGCAGGCGACGGGCTCAGGCTCTGGCGGGCAGGCGACGGGCTCAGGCTCTGGCGGGCAGGCGACGGGCTCAGGCTCTGGCGGGCAGGCGACGGGCTCAGGCTCTGGCGGGCAGGCGATGGGCTCTGGCTGGACGGTCTCTTGCTGGACGGTCTCTGGCTGGACGGTCTCTGGCTGGACGGTCTCTGGCTGGACGGTCTCTGGCTGGACGGTCTCTGGCGGAAGAAGCTCAGGAAGGTCATCAAATGGGTCAGACTCAGGCTCAATGGAAGCTGGCATTGATTGGCTGGATGGAAACAGTGGTGAGAGCTTGACTGGACTGAACGGAACCAGCGGTGAGGGCTTGGCTGGACTGGACGAAACCAGTGGTGCAGGCTTGGCTGGGCTGAACGGAATCAACCCAGGCTTGAAGAGGGGCCAGAGTGGAGAGTGGTGTTGGGACTCCTCTCGACCACCGCCTCTACTGCGGCCTCCACGGGTCCCGCGAAATATGGCCAGACGGGTTCCCACGAAACGCTGACTCATTTTCGTTTGTTGGTTGGTCGTTCTGTCAGGGTGTGTGCAGGTAGCTGAAGACGAGGACAAGAGGACTTCCAAAAATGGTTAATTTATTTACTAAATAAACTTCCATAAACATACAGGAACAAAATAACAAACTCCAGGAACTTCAGGGAAAACACAACCATACAAGGACGACGACCAACAAACACTGAGGGAAAACACAGGGCTTAAATGAACTGAACCAAACGAGATAATTAACTGAAAACAGGTGCAGAGAATCTGAACAAACGAGGAGCGGGAAAAACTAACAGGACTAAACCAAAATCACAAAGACAGGGGGAAACAAGATCTCAAAACATAACTAAACACATAGAACCGTGACAGCTATATTAATAAGTAGTTCTATCTGTTAGTCCTTTGTTCACTTTAAGGGGCGGGGTTTTCAGCGGGGTCAGGGGGCTAGAGAGTTCAGTGTTGGAAGTGAGAGTTCAGAATGAGTTATATTTTTCTCTTTTGTGTTATGTACGCCGTGGTTGCACCCAAAACAGTAACCCTGCAGTTCTTTAAAGAACGGGAAAGAACCCGCCTGGTTACTACTAGTATCGAAACTTAACAGTGTTACAGAGGGCTTTATTCTTTGTCTCTTGCACTTTCTCCATCACACTCTATCTGTAATGACTGTTCCACTGAAGGCAAGCTGAGGTGAAAACCCAAACACAATTTATTTTCAAACAAAAAGAACACAATCAAAAAACAAAAACATAACAAGGCATGAAAACTCTGACCACGAACACAAACACGAACTTAAGAAACCAGACTGCCGGAGACTGGTCATGGAACAAACAATACTGGACAAAGACACAGGGCAAACATGAGGGCTTAAATACATACAGGACTAACGACGAGACAAGGGACACCTGTGAACATTTAATCAATCAACCAATGACAACATGACACAGACAAGGAAACACAAGGCAGGATCACATGACTAAAACGAGGGATCACATGACAGAGCAGAACCCAGGAACAAGAAACAAACACCTAAAACGTGACACTATCATATAGTGCCAAAAGCGGTAACACTTTAGAATAGTGTTGTCAAAAAACTCGGTACTTCGGTACCAAGTCGGTACTAAAAAAAATTAACGGTTACGGTACCAGCTTTTCTAGGTACCGAGTACCGGGTTAATCCGGTTCTTGATGCGCTGTCGGAAAGGTGCAGAGTTGCGTCCTCTTCATAAAAACACTGAGACGTGGCGACTGGCGCTGCTAATGCGGCTCTGAATCCACTTGTTGACAAGGAGGAAAGAGCCACATATGGAAATATTTTGAATTAGGCTAATGTCACGTTGCCATAATGGGCCGTTCACACGTACACATAGCGCGTTTTCTGCGCGTGCAAATTTCAAATGTAGGCGCGCGGGAAGCGCGCTCATAATAGAAGCGACGTGCAAGCTTGTTTTTCCAGGCGCGTCACTGTTCATGGTTGCATAGCGGAGACACGGGAGAGCGAGAGCTTGTGGAGAAAGCGGTGTGAACTGCGCTCTCCGTGATGACGAGGAAGTGTCAGCAAAGAATTAATTGATTTTTTTAGCCCTTGCATTAAAATCAGCTACAGGGTTCTCAAGTTTTGAGAGTGACATTTTTGGCAGTTTTGGATTGAATAAAAGTACAGTTAAATCAAATAAAACATGTTTTATCTCCTGTACAGTTTGGTAACACTACAATAAGATACCATTCATTAACATTAATGCATTATCTATCAACACATTGAGTGAACAATATATTTTTACAACATTAATTAATGTTTGTGAATGTTATTTAATACAAACACTTGATTGTTCATATTTGTTCACTTCATTCATTGTGCATTAAATAATGTTAACAGATAAAACTTTTGATTTTAAAAACGTATTAGTACATTTTTAAATTAACCCCAAGGAGAATAATTGCTACAGTACTATGGTTTATTGTTAGGTAATTTTATATAATGTTATCTATCAAATAGAATCTACTTATTGTAAAGTGTTTTTAATACTACAGTTTCCATATTTGTAACCGTGATATACACTTTAATATATGTAAATTTAATCTAAATTAAGCTTTGGTACCGAAATTGGTACCGAGAACCGTGAATTTTCACTGGTATTGGTACCGAATACTGAAATTTTGGTACCGTGACAACACTACTTTAGAATATGGTTCCTTCGTTAATGAATAACTACACAGGAACAAATGAGTAACACAGTATTAAGAATCTAGTAACTACTATAACTAACAAGAAACTCTGATTAACAAATTATTAAGTAATAGCACACAGATGAAAGTGGTAGTTCACTATTAACTAATCAATAACTACTATTTATTTTATGCTTCCCAGATAACTACTGAAAAAGTTTCATAATTAATGCAAAACTAATCAATAACTAATGCAGGACAAATGACTAACAGTACATTAACATTTTAACTGCTACAGTAAATGAATACACAAGGTTGTTTACATTATCAATATGTTATAGCATAGCAGACTTATGATTTGCGAACACTTTTAATAATTAACCTATGCTATCTCCTAGAGAACAATTTATCAACTGAATAATTTTAAAGAAATGGATTTTTAAATGCAGTTGTTGTGACCTTACTTGTCCTGCAGCCAATTATCCGGCATTCCTCTGGACTGGCATTGAATCAATATAGAGTCATGGTGACAACTAGAACATATTGAGTTATCAGCCATCCAAATACCATATACAGTGATTTTATTATTTAACCTACCTCGCAAAAAAATATGTTTTTATGTATGTCTCCTAGCTCATATAAGTGTGTGTGTGTGTGTGTGTGTGTGTGTGTGTGTGTGTGTGTGTGTGTGTGTGTGTGTGTGTGTGAACATCTTGTGAATAATTAGAAGATTCTACACTTTAGGATTGGCTTTTCATTAGTAACTACTGTAAGAATCATGGTTACTAGCTAGTAATGACTCAAGTGTTACTACATACTTCCAAAGGAATTACTAAATATTTGGATCCGTATTCTAAAGTGAAGATCATGGTAACTAGCTAGTAATGTATGTAGTAACGAATCGGTTACCGAACGTAACCTCGGTTCTCTCTAGATGAGGGAATGAGTATTGCGTAAGTTTAGCTTATGCTACGGGAAAGATTCATCTTCTCGAGATATTGAAGCCTAAAATGATCCTAATTTTTTATCTATTGTCAACGCAGTGCAGCAGCTAGCAGACCTAGAGCAGGCTGTCTAGCGTGCTCATTGGCTACCCTGCGGCAACTGCAGCAGCCTACCAGTGAGCCCGCTGTGACGTCACGTCCAATGAAGGGCGCTCACGCCCTCAACGCGTCCTAGCCCGCCAAAATGGGCGTGGCTTAGCGTATATATGCGGGGCTCGGACGCTGAATCTCTGGTTATCATTGACTGAAGCAAAAGAGCGCTCGTGGCGCTAGCACGGCAGGTTACGCAATACTCGTTCCCTCATCCATTTCGTTCTCTTACGAGAGGTTCTCTCTATTGCGTAAGTTAAGCTTACGCTACGGGAACCCTTTGTCAACGCCGTGCACGCCAGCATCTACTACATGAGTCCCAGAGAAGCTGGGAATAAGCACATTGCCATAAGCACTCACAGGGAATACAGAGCGGCGATGCTGGTCAATGTATAAGCATATAGCACATAACCAGATACAGTGCAGTTCAACCAGAAGAGCTGAGTCATATGAGAGTAGCCTGCGCACGATAATACCTTGACAGAACTGACCTCTCACTTATACTGACAGCAGTTTAGCCTGCAGGGCGGGAACTTCCAGGTTATAGAACCTGACAAAGGTGCACAGGGAGGCCCAGCCCTCCGCCAAACATATGTCCTGAATAGAAATTCCGCTGGACCATGCCCACGAAGAGGCCGTGCCTCTGGTGGAATGAGCCCTGACGCCCAGAGGGCATTGCAGACTTTTTGACGCATAAGCTGCCGCAATAGCGTCCACTATCCATCCAGATAGGCACTGTTTCGAGGCGGCGAGACCCTTGGTGCGCCCTACAAACGAAACGAAAGCTGCTCTGAGCGCCTGAAAGGGGCGGAGCGTGTACTGTAAACCCTCAACGCCCTAACCGGGCAGAGGAGATAACATCGCTCTCACTATTGGATGCAGGCAGAACCGATAGGGAAATGACCTGTTCTCTGAACGGAGTGCCAATCACTTTAGGAACATATCCGTGTCTAGGTTTGAGGATGACTTTTGAGTCATTCGGTCCAAACTCAAGACACGCAGCGCTGACAGACAGCGCGTGCAAGTCCCCCACACGTTTGACTGATGACAGCGTGATCAGGAAAACAGCTTTGAGTGACAGGTATTTTAGATCCGCAGAGTCTACAGGTTTAAAGGGGTATGCTTTCAGTGCCTCGAGGACCAAGGAAAGATCCCACATAGGAACAGACGGGGGCGCTGGGGATTCATCCTCCAAGCTCCTCTAAGGAAGCGAAAGACAAGCTCGTTCCTTCCTAATGACTGGCCGTGCGTCGATTCTGAGAACGCTGCAACGACCGCCACATATACTTTAAGCGTGGAGGGGGACCTGCCCTTATCCAACAGCTCTTGAAGGAAACTAAGCAACCCCGAGACCCCACACCTTCGTGGGTCCAGTTTCTCTTACGAGAGTATCTCTCGTACTGCGTAATAGCTTACGCTACGGGGAAAACTCTTTTCATCGAGATATTGAAGCCAAAAAATTATCCTTAATTTTTAATCAATATTAAACGCTTTGCAGCAGCAAGCAGACATAGGCGAGACAGCTCGCGCGCCTATTGGCTGTCTTGCGGCAAAAGCAGCAGCCTATCGAGAGAGGCTCTGCGTGACGTCATGACGAATGGGGGCACTTCGCGCCCATATCGTCACGTCCCGCCAGAAAGGGCGTGGTCTCGCCCTATAAATAAACTCGATAAGCTGCCATACACTGATTTTTCAACTCTTCAGCGAAGCTCACGCATCGCTGGATCCGGATGAGAAGCCGCGCCGTCGACCTGTAGCCTTCAGCGGGATGTGCCTTGAGCCTGGAGTCGCTGGCCTCGCCGCCTTCAGCTGCCGTACCTGCTGCGCTTTCCGGCGTATTATATCCTTTCTATTGCAATTGCTATTTCTCTGTTGAGAGTGCGTGTTTGCTTACGTGACGCAACACACACTTCTCCCTAAAAGAGCTGCGTCTTTTTAAAGATGCCTTCTTGTGGCTCGTGCCGCGCCCAACTCGGCGACGAGGACCGCCATGTTCTGCATGTCCTGCCTGGGTGAGGATCACGCGGCCATCGCGCTCGCTGACGGCGGATGCCATCATTGTGAACTACTGCCTATGGTGACTCTGCGGACTCGCCTGGCGTCGTTCTCCGAGCCCGCATCCCAGCCCGCCGTGATGCCGCTCAGCGCGCTCCTGAGCTATCTCCAGCCCGCGGCCGCCGTCTGCCGCCGCGTCCGCACTTGAGCTCGACGAACCTACCGAGGCATGTTCTCTCCTGGCATCGCACAGCGCTGTGGACTGGGAGACGAGCCAGCATTGAAACTGAGCCGATGCGTCTGCTCTCTCAAGCCGTGGATTACATCGGCCTCGACTAAAAGGCGCCCGCGCAACAGGCTGGACGGTTGCTTTCTCGGGAAAGACGAAGCTCCGTCACAGTCGAGACCCGCGCCTTTCCTCCCTGAATGGTGAGAGACATTTGTGGCTGACGCTATCTGAGATGACGGAAGCTGAGCGCTCCGTGTTCCTCGACGCGGTGTTCAGTTCCCGCTGCGGCCGGAATTTCACCAAAACTTCTCGCTCGTTCAGTTCCATGCGTTGTGACTGTCCCAGTGTATTTCGCAGTGAAGCAGCCGGTGTCTCAGCCCGCTTGCCTGCACACTAAAGCTATTTCTATGGCTACCCAGATAAATCCAATAAAGAGTGCATTTTCTGGTGTTCCGGCCATGGCCGATGGTGTTATGAGTGTTGTAAGAATGCCCACGCCCCAGTGCCCATTCCCACACCCAGACACAGCCCGCCACGGTGCAGGGCTAGCACACATAAAATCGATTCAGGTCGATTGTGCAGACTATGTAGTGAACGCGCCCATACAATGCCCGCTTACACTACACACTGTGTGTCCCTTGGTTTCTGTAAAAACGAAACCAACACACATTCAGTCGGCTCGGTGCAGGGCTAGCACACATAAAATCGACGATTGTGCAGACTATGTAGTGAACGCGCCCTATGTAGTGAACACCAGATTACAATGCCCGCTTACACTACACACTGCGTGTCCCTTGGTTTTTGTAAAAACGAAACCAACACACATTCAGTCGGCTCCGGCCGAAAGTGTTCTCAGTGCAGTAAATGTGCCCGCTGTCCCACGCCCGCATCCTCTCACTGACACGCCGAATCCCACGGGATTCACCTCCCGCTCGCTTTCTCTGCACAACCCGTCATAGAGAAGCTGAGCGCGGCCAGGCTGCTCGCTATGATCAGCGCGCGCCTCGCACGCTGTAAACACAGCAGCGTTGATTCAATCAGCGCGAGCTGACTGTTCTCAGTACAGTTAATGTGCCCGCAGTCTCGCGCCCACATTCTGGCACACACGCCGAATCCAACGGGATTCGCCCCGCTCGTTTTCTCTGCACAACCCGTCACAGAGAAGCTGAGCGCGGCCAGCTGCCAGCTGTGATCAGTGCGCGCCTCGCACGCTGTAAACACAGCAGTGATTCAGTCGGCGCGAGCTGACAGTATTCTCAGTGTAGTAAATGTGCCAACATTCTCTCACACACGCTGAATCCCACGGGATTCGCCCCGCTCGCTTTCTCTGCGCGTCCCGCCATAGAGAAGCTGAGCGCGGCCAGACGGCCCGCTGTGATCAGCGCGCCCCCCCCCCCCCCCCCCGCCTCGAACGCTGTAAACACGGTGTTGTGTTCCCAGTACACAGGGGCTCTCGAGCCGCCGTCCTGCCGCGGCCAGAGCCCAGATTTCATTCTACCCCTAGCTATTCACGCAGATGCGTGGTCAAGGCTTCCCGGGGTATCAGAATGGGTGTTGAACACTATAACAAGAGGCTATTCGCTACAGTTCGCTCTGCCGGTGAAACTACGGTGAAAAGCGAAGTATCTCATCTACTTCGAGCCGAGATAGCGAAACTACTGAGAAAAGGGGCTATAGAACCTTTATCTCAGAGCGAAGGGGGCTTATACAGCAGATATTTTCTGGTACCAAAAAAAAAAAAAAAAAAAGATGGAGGGCTCAGACCCATTCTAGATCTGCGACTGCTGAACAGAACGCTTGTGAAGCGCCAGTTCAAAAATGCTTACGACCAGGAAAATCCTCGCGCAAGCGCGCCAAGGAGACTGGTTCATGTCAATAGATCTGAAAGACGCCTATTTCCAAATACAAATAGCGTCCCATCACAGGCGATTCTTGAGATTCGCCTTCGAGGGCCAGGCATATCAATACACAGTCCCGCTGTTTGGCCTGTCCCTAGCACCCCGTACGTTCACGAAGTGCATGGACGCGGCTCTCGCTCCCCTGAGACTTCGGGCATGCGAGTTATGAACTACTTGGACGATTGGCTGATTCTAGCTCGATCACGATCGGAGCTCATAGAACACAGGGCCGCATTACTCGAGCACCTCGAGAAGCTGAGCCTTACAGTCAATTGGGCGAAGAGCTTGCTGTTTCCCAGCCAGAAAATTTCCTTTCTGGGAACAGTGTTAGACTCGCTATCCATGACGGCACGCCTGTCACCGGAGCGCGGAGTAAATATTCAGCGCGTCGCGAAATCCTTCCGCCACGGCTCTATAGTCCCACTCAGAAGGTTTCAGAAAATGCTGGGCCTAATGGCCTCGGCAGCCTCTGTACTCCAGCTGGGCCTGCTTCGCATGCGCCCACTGCAGATGTGGCTGAAACTGCGGGTTCTGCCCCGGGCATGGACCACGGGTCTGTTTTGCCTCAGGGTCGGCCGGCAGTGCGTTTCAGCTCTGAGACCTTGGAAGGTAACCGAGTGGTATCAGTCAGGTGTGAGTCTGGGAACCGCCTCGAGTGTGAAGGTGGTGTCTACGGACGCCTCCACCTCGGGGTGGGGAGCGCTGCTCGAGGGCAGACCGCTAGCTGGCCTATGGTCAGAGCGGGAAAAGCTCCTTCACATAAACTGCTTGGAAATGATAGCAGTCGACAAAGCGCTACGGTGCTTCTGTCCCCAGTTAAGAGGCCACCACGTCTTGGTCCGGTCGGACAACATGTCAGTGGTGGCGTACATAAATCGCCAGGGCGGCGTCAGGTCCCGAAACCTTTACAGGCTGACAGAACGCCTCCTGGTCTGGGCTCAGCACAACCTGCTCTCGCTGAAAGCAGAGCATGTGCCTGGTCACCTAAACGTGGGACCAGACAGACTGTCCAGAAACTAGGTCCCAGCAGGGGAATGGTCGCTGCACCCGCAGACGGTCCAGCTGCTGTGAGAAACGTTCGGCAGAGTGCAGAGTGGACTTATTTGCGTCCCAGGAAAACGCTAACTGCCCGAAGTTTTTCTCGAAAAGCAAGGATGCGCTGGCCCATGTCTGGCCCCGCCGTCCCCTGTATGCTTTTCCTCCTGTCTCGCTCCTGCCCCAGGTGTTGGAACGAATCAGGGAAAACGGATGCCCAGTGCTGCTCGTAGCTCCGCTCTGGACGAACCAGACTTGGTTCCCCGTCCTGATGCAGCTGACCAGCGCTGCCCCATGGCCTGTGCCGTTGAGGAGAGACCTCCTCTCTCAGGCGGAAGGCTCGATTTGGCATCCTCGCCCGGATCTGTGGTCCCTGCATGCATGGGCCATCGACGGGTACCCGCTAGCCTCCCAGCGCAGGCTAGAGCTCCGTCTACTAGACGGCTCTACTCCTCGAAATGGTCGGTGTTCTCTGCCTGGTGTCAAGCCCAGGGCTTTTCACCCGTAGACTGCGGGGTTACGGAAGTGCTTTCCTTCCTTCAAGAGCTGCTGGATAAGGGCAGGACCCCATCCACGCTCAAGGTTTTTGTGGCGGCCATAGCAACGTTTGCAAAACCAGTGTCTGGCCAGTCGCTAGGGAAGAACGACTTTGTCGTGCGTTTCCTAAGAGGAGCCAGGAGGCTAAACCCTCCCAGGCCCCTTCAGTCCCGACATGGGACCTTTCCATGGTCTTGGAAGCCATGAAGGGTGCCCCATTCGAGCCAATCCAGTTATCGGACATGAAACACCTGTCTCTCAAGGCGGTGTTTCTCACGGCTCTCGCTTCAGTGAAGCGCATAGGGACTTACAAGTGCTTTCTGTAAGCGCGTCATGTATGGAGTTTGTGCCTAATGACTCAAAGGTCATACTCAAACCTAAGCACGGCTATGTGCCGAAATCCCTCAACACACCGTTCAGGGCCCAGGTGACTTCCCTGTCTGCCCTTCCGGTTCTCAATGAGGAGGAGGACGCGAATCTTCTTTGCCCAGTCAGGGCTTTAAGAGCTTATGTGTCCCGCTCGTCTGGGTTCAGACAGACCGAGCAGCTTTTCGTTTCGTTTAGCGGGCGTTCCAAGGGGCTTGCCGCTTCGAAACAGAGCCTATCCAGATGGATAGTCGATGCCATAGCGCTGACTTACACTTCCAGGGGCTTGCAGTGCCCCTTGGGTGTCAGAGCACACTCCACGAGAGGCGTGGCCTCGTCGTGGGCATGGTCTAGCGGGGTCACCCTGCAAGATATCTGTACGGCCGCGAGCTGGGCCTCGCCGTCTACATTTATAAAATACTATAACCTGGAGGTGCCTGCCTTACAAGCTAAGCTTTTGGCTATCTAGACTTCAGTGCTATCTGCCCGCTGTGCGGCTCGGATGCTGAGTGTTTGGCATGCGCATCGTTCAGACCGATGCAGCAGCTCCATGAGTACTGGCACAAGTAGGGCCACCCAGTTTAGGCTGAAAGCTTTCACCCTGGCTGCGTGGTTTAATGGTCATATGGTTAGCCCCTGTGGGTCTATCTATAAGGAGAAATGCTTCTAGCCTCTCCTCCTTTACTCTCTGTGAGTGTGGGGTGATTATGCACTACATGAGCCCTGGGCCTTTGCCCTGGGACTTTGGTGTTGGATCCCTATCCGCACGGCGTGTTACACTGTGTTCCCCATAGCGTAAGCTATTACGCAGTACGAGAGATACTCTCGTAAGAGAACGTACTCGGTTACTAACGTAACCTCGGTTCTCTCTAGAGAGGGAATGAGTACTGCGTATCTTGCCGTGCTTGGAATACGCTCTGGTTCGCTTCGGCGATGAAAAATCAGTGTATGGCAGCTTATCGAGTTTATTTATAGGGCGAGACCACGCCCTTTCTGGCGGGACGTGACGATATGGGCGCGAAGTGCCCCCATTCGTCATGACGTCACGCAGAGCCTCTCTCGATAGGCTGCTGCTTTTGCCGCAAGACAGCCAATAGGCGCGCGAGCTGTCTCGCCTATGTCTGCTTGCTGCTGCAAAGCGTTTTACATTGATTAAAAATTAAGGATAATTTTTTGGCTTCAATATCTCGATGAAAAGAGTTTTCCCCGTAGCGTAAGCTATTACGCAGTACTCGTTCCCTCTCTAGAGAGAACCGAGGTTACGTTAGTAACCGAGTACGTTTTTGTCAGCGCACCATTCAGGGAACACAGACCATTTAGATGCGTAGAGCCTTCTGGTAGAAGGAGCTCTAGACTGCGTGATTGTGTTCATTACTGCGTCCGGCAGAGCAACGGGAATCCGTTGATCAACCATACATGCAGAGACCAGCGCTCTGGATGGGGATGCCAGATCGAGCCGCGAGCCGGAGAGAGGAGATCTGCCCTCACCAGAATTGGCCACTGAGTTGCGCGTTTCCCTGATTCTCTTGATAACCTGTGGAACAGAGAGACCGGAGGGAAAGCATATAGTGGACGGCTGGGCCAGGTCTGGGCCAGCGCATCCTCGTCCTTCGAAAAGAACTTTGGGCAGTGAGCGTTGTCTTGTGACGTAAAGAAGTCGACTTCCGCTTTGCCAAAAAGGCGCCATAGCAACTGGACTGTTTGGGGGTGCAGGGACCATTCCCCCGGGGGAACATTATCTCTGGACAGTTTGTCTGGGGCCTCGTTCAGGTGGCCTGGCACATGCGCAGCTCTCAACGAGATGTGATTGTGATTCAATTCAAGATGGCGCCAGTGTGGTTGGCAAGCCGTCATCTGTTGTTTATGTCCTCTTTATTGAGTTTACTCATTTTGTTTGTGTGTCTGTCCGCACAAAAAATTACCACAGCGCTTGTTTATGATCGTTTATTTCTCCTCAACATTCAAAGGACTATTGAAATTTTCTCAGGCCGAATTACGAGGGGCACAAGATTCCTGATCCACCTTTCTTGACCTCCCTGCCATCTGAAATATGCCGATTACCAGTCTGCGAACACCATCAGAGGAAGAAACGGTATAGAAGACGGGGAACACGTGGCGGTGTATTGGTACGCGTGAGGAATTACCTCCGTGCCTCGCCACGTGCAGGCCCGATTCACATGGATCTTGTGTGTCTGGCTTCCATCTGCGACCATGGCCGGATTTTGTATTCTTCTAAGCACTGTCCTGACTTTGCCTTCCTGGATCAATCACGATCAGTGCCATCGTCAAGGAGGCCGTCAAGACTACGCATCTGCAGAAGAGGAGTGAATCTCTGCAATCTTCGTTCATTGGAATATTTATCGTTGCTGCGGCAACACGATTTTAAAGCACGCTACCATACATCAGGAAACAGACTGCAATGAAGTGAAGATGGCGTTACTAAATGTAAGATCGATCTCAAACAAGACATTCACAATTAATGAACTTATTTTATCTCTTGGGCTTGACTTTCTATTTATAACTGAAACGTGGCTAAATGCCGGTGAACTTGGTCCACTCACTGAAGCTTGTCCTAAAGATTATACATTTTTTAATACAGTACGGTCAGCTGGTCATGGTGGGGGCTTAGCTACTATTTATAGAGATCAATTTAAATGCCGTCTATCTGCCACAGAACCGTTTTCCAGTTTTAAGGCACAGTTATTTAAGAAGGATGGCTATAATTCAATTTTATGTATACTAGTTTATAGACCCCCAAAGTATAATAAGGATTTTAGTGAATCCTTTCTGAATCCTTTTAAGTGAATTTTCTGATTTTTTATCTTCTGTTGTGCCAAATGCAGATGGGATTCTGATACTGGGCGATCTTAATATACATGTCTGCTGTCCTTCCAAACCTATGGTTAAAGAATTCTTACATATTATTGACAATTTTAACCTCACACAGTCTGTTCTTGGTCCTACTCATAAGCAAGGGCATACACTTGATTTGATCTTATCATATGGCTTTTCAGTCAGCAACGTAGTTGTCAAAGAATTTTTTATGTCTGATCATTTGATTATTTCTTTTAATATAGATGTTCCGAGCCCTGAACCACTCTATGTGCCGGTAGCCCGGTTTGCTCGTTCTTTTAACTCATCCACATCTGAAAAGTTCCTGGATGCTTATATTAGTTCCCCAAAAACTCATGAAATTGAGTTAAACTGTCTTGGAGTAAAGCCAGATGAGTTAATAAATATGTTTAACATGTTATGTTCAAATATACTGGACGTTGTTGCCCCGTTTAAATTGAAGAGAACTAGATGTTGTGTTCACCCTTGGCTTAATGATGATACTAGGGTTATTAGACTAAAATGGAGAAGAGCAGAAAGGAAGTGGAAGAGGGACAAATTACAAATATCTTATGAATGCGTTAGAGACTGTATGATTCAATATCAAAAAGTTGTTAAGTTTGCAAAAGCAATATATTTTTAAGAGCTTATTGCTAAAAATGCACACAGTCCAAACATACTATTTAATACTATAAATAATGTGTTGAATCCGATTTCTAATTTATATCCTGGTCCCTCTCCTACGGCCTGTGAAAACTTCCTTAAATACTTCTGCGAAAAAATGTATGTTATAAGATCATGCTTATCCCATTCTCTTTTGGACCTACCGCAGTCTACATCGTTACAGATTTTAACCAATATATCAGAGTTTTTCTCCAGTGTCTCATAGTCATTTGCAACACATTTTTCGACAAATGAAGTTTACTTTTTGCTCACTTGATGTTGTCTATCCTCGCCTTATGTCAGATATACTTGATTTTATTAGTCCGAGCTTATTGTCAATAATCAATAGTAGTTTGGTTAGTGGGATAGTTCCATCTTATTTTAAACATGCCACTGTGCAGCCGCTGCTCAAAAAGCCAAACTTAGATCCAAAAGTTTTGAATAATTACCGCCCCATCTCTAAATTAACATTTCTACCAGAAAGACTCGGAAGATAAAATGATGTAACAAGCATCCATTTATTGGAATCCCAGCAAGCAATTATTTGCAAAGTTCTTTGGCGTAGGCCCCGTCCATAGATCGTAATCCGAGGGTAGCGGATCAGCGTCTCCTGCCTGAAGACGAAGGCAGGGGCGCAGCCGACCCCCCAGGGGAGTGTAGACGGGACCATCCTGGTGGTGGTGGGGAGGGTGGAGGTTGTTGTCGCATCGGCATCTGCAAACTCAAACATGTGTAAGTACCGATCTTTTATACGATAAGAATAAGGACGTGATTGGATGAACTTGAAGGTAACAAGTGACGCAGTAATTAAGTCTTCCTGGCAGAACTTATGCTAAAGCTTTCATTTCTACCAGAAAGACTCGGAAGATAAAATGATGTAACAAGCATCCATTTATTGGCATCCCAGCAAGCAATTATTTGCAAAGTTCTTTGGCGTAGGCCCCGTCCATAGATCGTAATCCGAGGGTAGCGGATCAGCGTCTCCTGCCTGAAGACGAAGGCAGGGGCGCAGCCGACCCCCAAAAAGTAGTTGGATTGTAGATCCATCGGGACGGGGCCAGCCTTCCCCCAAAATTGATGAACGAAGTATACCCACCGGTCGTGAGTCATGTGGTTCCTAAAATAAGAAAAAGGGAAATACCATAATTAGTCATGAGCCTATGCTTGATTGGAATTGTGTTTTTTTTTATTTTTTTTTATTTTTTTTATCATATATATTATTTACGAAACAAAGCTGTAAATGGACAGGCCTCAATAGACCGCACAGATATAACCGCGATAGGCCAGACACAGACAGGTCTCGATAGACCACACAGATAT
Source organism: Chrosomus eos (assembly GCA_036326025.1). Classification (NCBI taxonomy): domain Eukaryota; kingdom Metazoa; phylum Chordata; class Actinopteri; order Cypriniformes; family Leuciscidae; genus Chrosomus; species Chrosomus eos. Next base: position 246,976 of record JAZAVI010000339.1, on the reverse strand, counting down.
AGCCACGATAGGCCAGACACAGACCGGTGTCGATAGACCACACAGATACAGCCACGATAGGCCAGACATAAGACAGGTCTCGATAGACCACAGATACAGCCACGATAGGCCAGACATAGACAGGTCTCAATAGACCACGCAGATACAGCCACGATAGGCTAGACATAGACAGGTCTCGATAGACCACGCAGATATAGCCACGATAGGCCAGACATAGACAGGTCTCGATAGACCACACGGATATAGCCACGATAGGCCAGACATAGACAGGTCTCAATAGACCACACTGATATAGCCACGATAGGCCAGACATAGACAGGTCTCAATAGACCACACTGATATAGCCACGATAGGCCAGACATAGACAGGTCTCAATAGACCACACTGATATAGCCACGATAGGCCAGACATAGACAGGTCTCGTTAGACCACAGATAAGGCCACGATAGGCCAGACGTAGACAGGTCTCGTTAGACCACAGATACACCCACGATAGGCCAGACATAGACAGGTCTCGATAGACCACACAGATATAGCCACGATAGGCCAGACATAGACAGGTCTCGATAGACCACACAGATATAGCCACGATAGGCCAGACATAGACAGGTCTCGATAGACCACACAGATATAGCCACGATAGGCCAGACATAGACAGGTCTCGATAGACCACACAGATATAGCCACGATAGGCCAGACATAGACAGGTCTCGATAGACCACACAGATATAGCCACGATAAGCCAGACATAGACGGGTCTCGTTAGACCACAGATACAGCCACGATAGGCCAGACATAGACAGGTCTCGATAGACCACACAGATATAGCCACGATAAGCCAGACATAGACGGGTCTCGTTAGACCACAGATACAGCCACGATAGGCCAGACATAGACAGGTCTCGATAGACCACGCAGATATAGCCACGATAGGCCAGACATAGACAGGTCTCGATAGACCACACAGATATAGCCACGATAGGCCAGACATAGACAGGTCTCGATAGACCACACAGATATAGCCACGATAGGCCAGACATAGACAGGTCTCGATAGACCACACAGATATAGCCACGATAGGCCAGACATAGACAGGTCTCGATAGACCACACAGATATAGCCACGATAGGCCAGACATAGACAGGTCTCGATAGACCACACAGATATAGCCACGATAGGCCAGACATAGACGGGTCTCGTTAGACCACAGATACAGCCACGATAGGCCAGACATAGACAGGTCTCGATAGACCACACAGATACAGCCACGATAGGCCAGACATAGACGGGTCTCGTTAGATACAGATATAGCCACGATAGGCCAGACATAGACAGGTCTTGATAGACCACAGATACAGCCACAATAGGCCAGACAGACTTTTTTTTTTTTTTTTTTTTTATTATTTATTTAATATATATATATATATATATATTTTTTTTTATATATATATATATATTTATTTATTTGGACACATGGGCCACGGGCCATCTTTTGGATTGTTTCACATAGGCCACGGGCCATCTTTTGAATTGTTTCACATGGACCACGGGCCATCTTTTGATTTCTTACGTGCAGCCCACTGGCTATCTTAACTTTCACCAGTAGTTGCATAGGTATTTACCTGAATCGTTACTGGAGAGCTTGCCGAGCTTTAAGGATGACTTTTGAATCGGGTCTTATATGACTCTAACGCAGAGGAAGACCATCTGCCCAGGATCTTAATAGCTGAAGTAGAAATGCCACGATCAGCTGCCCCGATCCTGAAGGAATGACCAGTATACTGGGAGGGAGATAGACTGCGACTTTTAAGGACAGAAACTGATAAGTCCTGAACAAATATTTTAGAGAGAAGTGCTCCGTTAGTTAGGAAATTTAAATCATAGATGAAAAGGGACAGAATTTGTTATTTATAAATTGATAATGTGGAACAGAGCCTTGAGAATTATCCTTATAGTTCTTAACGAAATAGAGTAAAGAACTAAGGTGAGAAGCGCAAATCAGAAAAGACCATGGGGAAAATCTGGGTATTTAGCTCCTGGAGTTAATCCCCTGGATGCATGAGCCATGAACGCTGTAACAGAGACAGCTACGATGGATTTTGCTTTTCTAACCTAGTATGTAATGTTGCCATTTTAAGCATAACCGACATCTGCGAGGTTACAACACTCAAAGTTCAAGTAATGGGAGAAATTAATTAAAGAAATTGCTTTTTAAAGACTACAACAGCGCTGAGAGAAGCTAACGACATTCCTCCTGGGTTAGTGCATCACCACCTACATTTACATGAATCCTGCCCACGGGACATGATTTATAGAATATCGAGACAGAATCTCTCCATCTCTCCGAGTCTCTCCATCTTGAAGGATTCCGGTTGAACAGCGAAAAGTTTAAAATTGTTGGTGAGAGGAGATCGAAGCTGCAAAACGAGCTGTTGAAACTCCGACCCCTGTGCCGGGAGCAGCAGCCCTACCACATCCAAAGGGATAGGCAAAAACGTTATGCTTACTCGCCTTCGAGTGATGACCATTTCAACATGCTATTCAAAGTTATCTGTGGGGCATTCCGAGCCAAACCCCGCATACGCGCCGGAGACCAACCACATATCGATTTCATAATAGTAGACGAGGAAGGAACAATCGGCCGTGATCCTGATGTAGAAAGAGAAATCTGAAAAGTAAAGCAAAACATTACCAATTTAACATAATCTCTGTTAGAGGAGGCAGGGTGATGGATCCGGGTTGCTGAAGGGCAAAGCCATCTGAAAGCCTGGAACAAGAGTGAAAGCGTGTAGCTATGGCTTTGCAGTGGGCAGGAATGAGTGGAACCTTAGTTATGAAATTGAAGACGACTGACAGCCAAATTAACGTCTCAGGAAGGCAAGATCAAACAATAAGATCTGCCTTGAGACAACCATGCTTTGTTAGCACAACGATATAATCTATTTTGCGACCACGTCAATCCCAGGACGCTAACGACCGCTATAGGATGATTTTTGACACACTAGACCTTTGTCTAGTGTTTTTTTTTTTTTTTTTATTTAAATATTAGAAATTCTTAAAGTAACACTAAGTAGTTTTTTCAACCTTCATAATATATTTCCAATACCCTTGTGATGGTACATCGACTTAAAATAAGTTAAATGACTCATCTGCCATAACCTGACGTGGTCTGTGTCGCTTTTACTGGCACTATGTAACTTTGGGTTTCGGGTAGCAACCCGACCACAAAAAGAACTCCAAAATTCGACTGCTTTACGTCAAGCGCTACAATAGTCATTATTTAGTTTTTCTTCGTGTCTGATGTCGCAATACATCATCCTTTCATGAAATCGTGAAACATACTCTACCTTGTCTGTGGACATCGTTCATTCCAAAGTCGGAGCTGGATAAACAGCGAGCGTGCGTGCGACGGTAAGCTAGATTATTTATGACAGTGCAATGAACAATTCATTTCTAACCAGTAGGGTGACGGAAGAGGAAAACTTACTTGGTGTTACTTTAAACCAGCTAAATCTGACTTCTTAATATGGTACTTACCTGAAGTAAGGTGACGGCGTCCTGTCGAGAAGCTACTATCATTACCTAAATGATACTTGATCTGTTGTATTTTGAGCGTAGAATCCTTTTCTCACAGCATGTGCCTGACATGGCTCCCAAGTTGCTCTTGCAGGAATAGCGCTGTTCATGGCTGGGAGATCGCTGGCCACAACAAACAGTTGAGACTCTTGAATAGAAAGATACATGAACATGCAAATCATACAGTTGATGAAAGACAATGTCACTCGAGTATCCTTTACGGATTAGTTCTGGTGATTGGTTTGACTTGATAAAACTAATATGACTGATAGTTCTGAGTTAGCAGTTTTTGACTAAGTATATGTGGCCTTTGACCGGGGCATCCTTGGTCTGCATTTTTCTGTACATTAATGTGGAAATACCCATCACATAAAATATTTCGATCACGCATATCAGTGGATTAAGTAGTCACCAGGAAAGGTTGGGTATTACAGCGATTGAACGCATTTCCAATGTTGAAGGTCTAATTTTAATTAGGGGACTACTAATATGAATTTAAAGTAGCCCTAAATGTGTTGAAAATAGTTGTTTGTGAATTACAACACTTAGGTAATTGACTGCCATAGTAGAGAGATCCACAGTATGCATAACAGCCAAATTACCAACTTGCTCTCTTTAGCTCAGGTTTTATTTATTTATTTTTATTTATTTATTTTAAATTAAGTAACTCAGTTAGTGGGTATTTGCAAACTGCCCACGAGAGCGTGGTATCGACAACGCTGGTATTATCAGATCACTGTAACCTACTGTGGAATATCGGTGACGCGAAACTTGCTTACACTTGCATTGAACATTTCCCCTTTAAGGAGATCCGGCCCCGTCTGCCGATCAGTAGTAATTACGCGCGGCGCCACGTCACCGTGGACACCAATTTGAACTCTGCCGCTGGTGTAGGAAGCAACGGAGAATACTTACCTGGATGAAGTTTAAACATGATGGAGTGGACATATTAACAGCTGGTGGAAGCGCCTACCGAAACTTGAAAAACCGCCTTGAAAGTGGAGCTTGAACTTGAACCAACGAGAGATCGCCTCTCGTGACTTGCAGAGTTGTTGATTATGTCGGTGGATCGGTGATCTGCGGGATAATGCACCCGTGCAGACAGCGAGGTTCTTTTGCTGGACGAGTTGAGGATGACATAGTTCTCTTCCTGCCGGATTATCCTGGCTGTTGAGGCTTTAGGTGACGTGAAATGGAAACTGATTGGTTACCCAGGGTGTTTTAGGCCTAGAGGAGCAGAACTTCTCATGAGAGGCCTTGGCTGATCAAAAACTCAACGAAGACCGCTGTGCCTACAGGAGACGCGGCATTGAACGCGGGAACCTCGACTTGTAGCAAAAGATATGGCATATCCATCGTCGGAACTCAATAATAGTAAACGATGCGCGTCCTGAAACATGTTGGCTGGCGACTGAACGAGAGCACGAGTGTTGTCGCGTCGGCATCTGCGAACTCAAACATGTGTAAGTACCGATCTTTTATACGATAAGAATAAGGACGTGATTGGATGAACTTGAAGGTAACAAGTGACGCAGTAATTAAGTCTTCCTGGCAGAACTTATGCTAAAGCTTTCATTTTTGTCAAAAGTTTTGGAGAAGGTTGTGTTTAATCAGCTTTCTTCCTACCTAAAGGAATATGGTGTTTTGGATAAATATCAGTCTGGTTTCAGACCACAACACAGTACAGAGTCTGCACTGCTTAAAGTCTTAAATGATTTATTTCTGATTGTCGACTCTGGTAAATGTGCTGTTTTAATTCTGTTGGATCTTAGCGCGGCATTTGACACTCTCGATCATGATATTCTTTTAAATATAGGGATTCAAGGTTGTGCTTTGAATTGGTTTGCTTCATATTTAAAGGACCGAACCTTCTCAGTTGAGATAGGCAGTTTTTTATCACCTCGTGAACCAGTTAAATATGGGGTTCCGCAGGGCTCGATCCTGGGTCCTGTTTTATTTTCTTTATACATGCTTCCGCTGTATACTAACTTTACTAAGTATAATGTATCTTACCATTGTTATGCAGACGATACTCAGTGTTACGTTCCTTTACACTCAAATGACTATTCTGGCTTAAAGTGTTTATTTGACTGTTTGAGGGACGTTAAACAGTGGATGTCCACCAACTTCCTTTAGTTAAATGAATCCAAGACGGAAGTTTTAATTTTTGGCTCATCTAAGTTTACAGAGTTGACTTTTGATAAACAGATAAATGGTGTGGTCAGAAGTTGTTTTTATCAGTTAAAGAATATTGCAAAAATTAAGGCAATTTTAACACCCAGAGACATGGAATCTGTGATAAATGCTTTTATTTCATCAAGGTAAGACTACTGTAATGCACTATACTTGGCTGTTTCACAGTCTTTAACCTGTCACGTCTTCAACTTGTCCAAAATGCTGCTGCAAGACTGTTAACAGGAACAAGGAAACGAGAGCATATTTCACCAGTATTGTTCTCTCTTCATTGGCTCCCAGTTAAACAGCGTATTGAGGTTAAGGCGCTGTTGTTTGTTTATAAGGGATTGCATGGACTAGGTTCTCTATACATCTCGGATCTCCTTTCAACTCATCATAATGCTGTTAGAAATCTCAGGTCATCCAGTAGTCTACAGTTGACTGTTCCGAGGACTCGTTTAAAATTAAAAGGAGATAGGGCCTTTTCAGTGGCCGCCCCACAGCTTTGGAACAATCTGCCATTACATATAAAGTCTGCACCTACATACACTGATTTTAAATCATTGCTTAAAACCCATTTATTTATTGCTGCTTACGGTCATAAGCGGCTGTAGTGGTATTGCATTGTTTTGTGTTCTGTGTATTGTTTATTTGTTGTTTTATTGTCTTATGGATACCTGTTTGCACATTGTACAGCACTTTGGCCAACAGCTGTTGTTTTTAAATGTGCTTTATAAATAAACATGACTGACTGACTGACTGACAGATGGTGCTGAGACCAAGCGAGGAGGCGTTCTGTCAGGTTGCAGAGGTTTCTGGATCTGACACCGACCTGACGGTTCACGTAGGACCCTACAGACATGTTGTCGGAACGGACTAGAACGTGGTGGTCCTGTATGAACGGAAGGAAACGCTTCTGCGCTTTCTCGACCGCTATCATTTCCAGACAGTTTATATCGAGGAGTTTCTCCTGGTCTGACCACAGGCCAAAGGCCGGTCTGCCCTCGAAGAGAGCGCCCCAACCAGAGCTGGAAGCATCTGTCGAGAAGACCTTTCGGCAGGGGCGTAGGAATGAGTTTAACATTGGGGGGGACCAGGGGTGATTTTATGGAGGCTCAGTCCCCAATGACAATACGGAGGGTTTTTTCTTGGCTCAAAACGAGGAGGAAGACATGAAATCCTGATCATGTACTTATTTATAAGATAATTAGAATATTATTTTTCACAGACCATAGGCTGTTATTCCCACAGTATTTTTGTGGATGAAGCCCAGTACCTCTAGGGGGGTCGGGGGGCATGCCCCCCCCCGGAAGAAAATTTTGTACATTTTAAAGCTAAATTCATTAATCTGGTGCACTTTGAGTCATCCAAATCCACTGTTGAAAATAAATAATCCACCCGCCAATCGACGAACCTATTAATTCTCTGATTTAGATATCTGCATCTATTTTTTTCTGCATCATATTGTCACTTCAACCCAAATCGGTTTATTGGAATAAACTACTTGGGTTCAATTCAACTCGACTTCAGTGGACTACATTACACATATTGTAGACATGATTCATGGGTCTTTTTTAAAATTATCTTTCTATATATTTTTTGTCTTCATTTTAAAATCTGAAAGTTCTTGTTTTAGGTTCTTCGTATGCCTATTATATAGGATACCTTGTTATAGCATATATATATATATATATATATATATAAACATTAAGAAGGTTTTAATAAGTGAATAAAACGTTTTTCATTATATCTTAGAAAAACATTAAGAGAATGTTTATATAGCCTAATGGGAGAATTGAACGTTTGAATAATTAACCAAGCAAGAACGTTAATACAACGTTTATATAAAGGGAGAATTGAACATTCTTATAACCTAAAATTGTTAACTGGGGAAGAGGAGAGATTCGCGATTGCACTGAACTCGTTTTAAGTGCAGGCATATTCTCTGAGCGAGCCCAGAGAGAGAATTCTTACAAGAGAAGTGTATCTGAGAGGGCGCGCGGGAGATTCGCGCTCGGCACATCTTATTCCGCGCGCGAGCAGAGAGATTCACGCTCACGCATTATAATTTCGCGCTACAATAATGCGCTCTCGACATTTGATAGGGAAACTAATCAAATACGTGTGTCTCACGGCCAATGCGTGAGAGTTGGCAAATATTTTTGTCTTCCGCGGTGTCATTTTTGGGTAGGACAAATGCGACTGTCTCCAATATTGGGGGGGACACGTCCCCCCCGTCCCCCCCGGTTCCTACGCCCCTGCCTTTCGGTATGAGACAGTTCTCGTAATCACTCCCCACTGGTACCAGTCGGCCGCTAACCAGGGCTGCAGAGCTGTAGTGCAGCTCTGACTCACTCTGATCCACTTGCAGCCAGACTCCCAAGCTCGGTGAGACACACGAGAGGCCAGCCAGCATTGCAGAGGGCGCACGCGCAGCAAACCCAGCTGAAGTACCACAGCATCTGAAGCCATGTAGCCCAGCATCCTCTGAAATGTCTTCAGAGGAGCGGTGCTGCCCTTCTGGAAAGACGCGGTCAGTCGCTGAACACGACGTGCGCGCTGTGTTGATAAGCGAGCCGTTATAGCCACAGAGTCCAGTTCTATTCCTAAAAAGGAAATTGACTGGCTGGGCAGTAATGAGCTCTTTCACTTCGTGAATGTACGGGGTGCTAAAGACAGGCCGAACGGCAGGACGGTGTATCGATAAACCTGATCGTCGAAGGCGAATCTCAAGAATGGCCTGTGACGGGGTATTATCAGAATCTGAAAATAGGCATCTATCAGATCAAGAGAGATAAACCAATGCCTCGGGCGAACGTGCGCGAGGGGTTGTCTGGTCGTAAGCATTTTGAACGGTCTTTTCAAGAGAGCTTTGTTCAAATGCCTCAGATCCAAAATAGGTCTGAGAGCCCCGTCCTTCTTGGGCACGAGAAAATAACGGCTGTAAAAGCCTGACTCATTTAGAGAAGGCGGGTACCGGTTCTATGGCCCCTTTGCACAGCAGCTTTGGTATTTCTGAGCGGAGTAGATGTGCTACTTCCGCATTCACTGTCGTCGCGGACCGTGTTTGAAAGCGTGGGGGACTGCGAGCGAACTGTAGCGCATAGCCCTGTCTTATCGTGCTTAGCAACTATTCTGATACCCCTGGAATTGCTTCCCATGCTTTTATATGTGCAGCTAGGGGCAGAATGGTCTCCGGGTTCTGATCGCCGCGCTGCGCGGGCTCCAGAAACCGAACCGGAGGGATGGGCGTGGCGTGCACGCTCTCTGTGCTTGATAACAGCGGCTCGCTGACAGCGGTAGCAGGCTGTTTCATATGTAGCGTCCCGATTGCTGTGAATGGGGAGCGACTTGCTAAACTTACGCAATACGAGATAACCTCTCGTAAGAGAACACTTGTATGTAGTGTTGTAGTGTATCTAAGTATGTAGTAACGCTTGAGTCATTACTAGTTAGTTACCATGATCTTCACTTTAGAATACGGATCACATAGTTAGTAACTCCTTTAGAAGTATGTAACACTTGAGTCATGTCTAGTCATTTGTCCTGCATTAGTTATTGATTAGTTTTGCATGAATTATGAAACCTTTTCAGTAGTTATCTGGGAAGCATAAAATAAATAGTAGATATTGATTAGTTAATAGTGAACTACCACTTTCATCTGTGTGCTATTACTTACTAATTCGTTAATCAGAGTTTCTTGTTAGTTAATAGTAGTTACTAGATTCTTAATAGTGTGTTGCTCATTTGTACCTGTGTAGTTATTCATTAACGAAGGAACGGTATTCTGAAGTGTTACCCCAAAAGCGATTACAATATGATAAAATATATTGCATTGATAAATTAAATTTACTGTAATGCTGTATTTTAGCTTAATTTGTTAGATGTTGTGATGTTAATGTAAATGTGGTAAATGTTAGATGTTTGTGTGCTGGTAGCAAATCTTAATTTATTTATCATCCACAATAGGTCTACTACTGTAAACCCTGATAATAAAAGTCTATCTATCTAAAGTAAGCATATCTCCTCACATTTATATAAGTCGGTGTGTGTGTGTGTGTGTGTGTGTGTGTGTGTGTGTGTGTGTGTGTGTGTGTGTGTGTGTGTGTGTGTGTGTGTGTGTGTGGTGTGTGTGTGTGTGTTTTTGAATCTGACATGAAAAGGCACTTCCATGCCCAAATATTACCTTTCTATAAATAAGAGGATGACGTCAAACCACATTTATCTCAGTTGGCCAGTTTATCCTGGAGTATACACAACAGTATACACACAACAGAGACAGTAATGTTTTTGGGCTGAGATGAGATATGAAGGCCTTGTTCTTCTGACCCTCAGACCATCAGTGAGTCAATCTTTTATTCTCTGAGGTCCTTTGGATGTAAATATTACTACATTCATCTCGTCTCGTCCCTCATTCAACTGCTTCTACAACAGGAGCAGCAGTAATAAGGTTCTATGATAGAGTGGAGGTGTGTGAATGCTGAAGGTCATGGTAATTAAATAGCAGTCAACGGCTTACGTCAGGATAATGTGAATGTATTATGGGATTGTGAACACAGAGCTGATTCTTTAGCAGTGACATCTCGCTGGCTCTCAGAGTCAGACTGAATCCAGGAAGGTCTTTGTTGTATTTTTTGCCTTCATTTGGGTAACGGATTGAAACTGGGATTAAAAACAGATTATCACACTTAATGCAATCTGGACATGGCTCTCTGTAATGACTTTACGTGGCATTAACCCCAGAAAGGACTCGTTCAATACTTAAATAAATTAGAAAAACTAATTTGAGCACTAACTAATTGAACAAATCAAGACTTTATAGGAAGACTGCAATGAAAAACCCATTTCACTGACCTTTTTGCTTTAGGCCTTTAAACAGAGACAAACAGATCAACTAATTGAACTACATACATAATACTCCATGCTTCTGGTCAGAAAAAGTACAAAAGGATGCATTTTTTGATGTATTTGTGCATTAACCAGTGTTTTGAAAAGCTCTTTGCCGTGGAATACTTGGAATTTCTCTCTTATCTCAAGAATGCTGTAAAAGAGAGAGATCCAAAGTTAGAATGACAAAGAGGAAAAAAACTATGGAGCAGTAGGCTTTTACATTGCTTGAAACATCTTTGAGATCATGATATTTAGACTGAAGTGATGTAATATAAACATCTTGAACTAAAATAGAAAGTCTGTGATTTTAACCACAGCTCAATCATCCCCTGTTCTGTGAGGAAACATTCCAAGAATTCCTCATAGGTATCCAATGTATCTTTTATAATGCCGTGTTATACTAGCCTGGATGCCAGCCCGAACCCCGCCCACAACATTTTTTGGTCGGGAAGTTCGGTCTGGACTCGATCCATTGAGGAGTAATTATGATCAGCCAAAAAATGGTCGGACCAATCAAATTGCCAGGGCGGGCTTTATACGATGATGGACAGATAATCCATCCAATAACGTAATCATCACGTCCTCAAACGTATTTTTTCTTTCAAAAATGCTTTTCGTGTTTGCATGCAAGTAGGGCTACTCCGCGAATGCTTAAGTTCTTTTTGCAACACCGGCAAAGATTGTTAACAGTCCTTATTTTTTTCATACTTTTTCCAGAGTTCTGTTTGATAACTATGCGTTGCTCAACATACGTCACTTACTGCGTTCCTCTGATTGGTTGTCGGTCTATCCAATTGAGTGCAGAGTTGTTGTTTTTCCTGGTTCGGTTAAGACACGCCTCATAATCAAAGCCCTATGGACCAGTATCAGACTCATGTTCTGACCAGAATATGAGTATGACGAAGTCAGGCTAGTGTTATACAATATTTGATTAATATTCATAAATATAACTGTAACTACAGTACATTAGTCAGGGCTGTGATCTCTCACCTTATATAGGATGCTCTTATTATTAGCTAAAGTGAAAAGTATTACATTTTCTTTTTCATCAGTTGGAATTGCAATCTGGGCTGACAATAAAAACACTGACTCTATAAATAGCATTTATTTCATAATATTTGAGCCAGAACTACCTGGTTGTCCTACCAGTAGGTTGACAGGTGAAGAAAACTTTCTCACACCCAACTCGTCACATATTGACGCTTGATAAGGACCCCTCAGCTTCACATTTTAACGCACATGGTACCCCCTTTAGAGTAATTTTTCGATGCGCAGGGTACCCCATTGTATTTTAATTGTTTCCCTTATGCGTCAGATCAAGACTCATAATTCTTTGCCTATGTAAAAGTAGACATGAACTAAATGCACTACATACCCACTTTTAAACAATGTAAAACTGTGTCTGACGCCAAATGTTTCTCATTGAAATAAATAGGGTATACTGCCGCATCCAAAAATTATGCTTTGCGTTAAAAAATTACGCTTGTGCGTTAAAAAATTACACTGAGGGATCCTCAGTGTAATATGGGACGAGTTGGGAGTGAGAACATGTTGGTTTGGAAGTTGTAAAAAAAAACATTTTTTGCTGTCATTTTTGCAGTTCTGTTTGATGACGCAGAAATTGCACACTTCACTTTTAAAAACTGAAATGGCGCAACAACTGTGAAATAATAAAAAATGAAAAATCCAGAATGTTATGGTCGAAAAATAAAGTTTCTCGGATCTTCTCGAAACCTTGGATTCTGATAGAGGGCGATGAGACGTAGACAGGAGCAGGTCCTGGCTCTCTACACTTCTTCTGAGCTGACATATGGAGATCCCTCGTAGCATTTATAACATTGTACAATAGTGGGTTCGCGGACAGTGGAATTTTGTGATGAAACTTGGTGCTACGGACTCAGGGGAGCCCGATGAGTGCAGTAAAATAGTTTTTATCATGACAGGTACTTTAATTAAAATGTCTACCAAAGAAACTGTACTAAGCCCCATTCAGTAGATTGCAGGTGGGATTGTGTCCAATAGCAGCTTATTGAATGGCAGAAAGATAGTTACTGCTTGGCAGTGTTCAGCATGGTTCAAAGGGCCATTTGGCCACTATAGTGGGTAATCGGAGAAATAGTGGGTTCGTGGGACGGGTGCGTGGCTTGGGAGTGATCAGCGGTGGTCGACGGGTCATTTGGCCGCTATAGTGGGTAATCGGACAAATAGTGGGTTCGTGGGATGGGGGCGTGGCTTGGGAGAGGTCAGCGGGGGTCGACGGGACGTTTGGCCACAATAGTGGGTAATCGAACAAATAGTGGGTTTGTGGGATGGGGGCGTGGCTTAGAGGTCGGGGTGGGGGGTCAACGGGTCATTTGTCCACTATAGTGGGCAATTGGAAAAATAGTGGGTTAGTGGGACGGGGGTGTGGCTTGGGAGTGGTGGGGGGAGGGGGGGAATGGGAGTACCCTATAGGTGTCCGAATACCCCCTATTCCGGGGCAAGTGCGTAAGTGTAAGGATGGATTACCCACACTGTTGCTGTGTGTCTCAATTGCCAGGTATGCTGACTCTTTGAAAAAAATTTGATATTGTATTTTGAATTGTGTCACTATGCTGATCAGTTGTGTCCTATGTATTTGTTTAATTCTAAACACGGCGGTGTCTCAAGAAATATCTGCGTACACACGAAACCACTGAAACCGACTCAAACCGATGTAGTATACATGCCAGACCAGTACAAGGCGCTGTAATTCTCATTTCATTTCATTTAGTTTATTTATATAGCACAAATAAAGTTGACCACTGTGCTGTACATACAAGAAGAATAAAAATATAAAGACACAACAATAATACAAAAATAACAAGCAATAAACTACGTTTGCATTCTTTATACCAGGGTTATGAGTGAAATGCGCAGTTAAAAAGATATGACTGCAGTTTGGACTTGAATTCATACATAAATGTGGCAGATCTCACAGATAAGGGAAGACTATTCCATAGCCTAGGACCAGCCACTGAGAAAGCACGATCACCTCGCAACTTCAATCTGGAGTTTGGGTGTACAAGTGTGATGCTGTCTGAAGAGCGCAAGCATCTTGTAGAGTGTTTCACGTTAACAAGGTCTGACAGATAAGACGGAGCCTGACCAATCAGTGCCTTAAAAACAAATATTAAAATTTTATATTCTACTCTAAAGTGCACTGGCAGCCAGTTGAGAGAGATTAATATCGGGCTGATATGTTCTCGTCTACGCGCTCCAGTTAAAAACCTGGCAGCGCCATTTTGGACCATCTGAAGCCGCAACATGGATGATTGAGGTCAAAATTGAGTGATGAGATAACAAAAATGACAGATACAAAAAATATTATTTCTAAACTCTATAAACTCATATTCAGTGCAAATACCTCCATAACACTCCCTTTTTTAAAATGGGATAATGATTTAGAGGTCTCTCTCAGCCCTGAAGTCTGGACACAAATCTGTAATAATATCTTCTCTATGACCACAAACACAAACTTGCAACTCATACAATACAAAACTATCCATAGAATACACCTCACCCAATACAAAATGTTTAAAATGGGACTGGTCGATACAGATATCTGTTCTCACTGCACCATTGGCGCAATAGACAATTATCTCCATGCCACTTGGACCTGTCAACCAGTTCACTCCTTTTGGACAGCAGTAATAACCAAACTTTCCCAGATCCTGGGCTGCAGAATCCCACTATCCCCATCACTATGTCTACTAGGTGATACTACACAAATTACCCTACTAAATACATATAAAAACCCACTACTCGTTTCTCTAGCTGTTGCTAAGAAAGTAATTTTTCAAAACTGGAAATCCAAGAATTCCTGTCACATCACCCACTGGATTAATTTACTTACAGAATATATTTCACTAGAAAAAATAACCGTTTATAAAACAAACAAGATATCAGCTTTTAATGAAACCTGGGATACCTTCTTACCTTTAACTTAACACTAATTTACCCTCGTACATATCCAATAGAACCTTTGCTATAAACTTTGATTTTCTCTTATTATTTTAAGACACAAAATATCCTCTAATCATCTGGATCTCTCTTTTCTTTTTTATTTCTCCCTTTTTTTTGTCTCTCTCTCTCTCTCTCTCTCTCTCTCTCTCTCTCTCTCTCTCTCTCTCTCTCTCTCTCTCTCTCTCTCTCTCTCTCTCTCTCCCCCTTTTTTTTATTCTACAGTCGCATTACATAACTATCACCATACAGTTACACCAGTTATTGACTAGCTAAATCCCTTTTATTTTTCTTTATTATTATCTTCCTTTTTGAATTTTTTTTTTGTTGTTTTTTTGTTTTTTTTTTGTTTTTGTTTTTTTTGTATGTATATATATGTATATATATATATATATATATATGTATATGTATGTATATATATATATATATATATATATATATATATATATATATATATATATATATATATATATATATATATATATATATATATATATATATATATATATGTATGTGTGTACTGTTTCTGAACACAAGTTGGGCTTGTATATGTGTATGTTGTTTCTTGAAACGGTATACAACATGTATGTGTATGCTGTTTCTTGATCCCTATGCAGTTGTCATTAGTTCTGGGCAAGTGTGGAGCCTGGGGCCTTGAGATAGTACCTTCACTCCATCTACCTGTACTCTTTTGCCCTGCATTTCTGGTTTTCTGTCAGGTTAAGCACTACATGTCTTACCTTTCTTAATGCATTACATTTCGAGATACATACTCACTTAATTGGTTGTCTAAAACAAGGAATGAGGGAAAAGGAGAAAAGACAGAAAACAAACAAAAAAAAAACACAAAGGCCTAAATAGGATAAGCGAGGCATGATCGTGGTGACCTGGGTCTGCATGGAGCTGGTTCCACGCTACACGTCTCGTTTTCCTTTTTTAATGCAACACACCAGTTGTCATGCATATACATCTATCACGCGCAAAAGAGGAGAGAAGAAAGGAAGAGAAAAAAAAAAAAACACAACAACAACAAACAAATAGGGTAGGCATGGCATGTGTGTGACAGCCGGAGGTGGGGAGTGTTCTTGGTGGTGGGTGATGGGGGTCCTTGGGCCCCAGGCTCCGGTGCACATCGTCTTATTGCATAGTGGCCCACTGTAGTGTGTCTTGGCCAAGGGGAGACCTGAGACAGCCCCCATCCCCCCACCCCCCCCTTTTTTTTTTTTTTGCCATATTAGCCTTTATTGTTTTTAATTTATTTATTTATTGATTTTCTTTTATTTCATTATTATTATTATTATTATTATTATTATTATTATTTATTTTTATTAAAAAAAAATTTTTTTCACTTTTTTTTAAAAATTTTTTTATTTATTTTTTATTTATTTATTTATAAAAATTTTTTTTTATTATTATTATTATTTATTTCATTTTTATCATGTCTGTGGTATCTGTAAGATTTTCTTCTGTTAAGTTATTTCCACTTACACACCCAGTAATACGCCCGCGCGCGCACACACGCACACACACACACACACGTTTATGTATGTCATGTTAATGTTTATGTATGAGACCTTTATGTCGTTTGTTATGTCAGTTACTTGAAAAAAAAAAAAAAAAAAAAAAAATGGATGATTGAGGTAAACCAACATACAGTGAGTTACAATAGTCCAAATGAGATAAAACAAATGCATGAGTTACAGTTTTAAGATTGTTGAAAGATAAAAAAGGTTTAACTTTGGATAAAAGTTTAAGGTGGAAAAAACAGGACTTGACCACAGAATTAATATGTTTGTCAAACTTGAGGGATGCATCAAGAATAACTCCTAAATTTCTCACAGTAGGTTTGACATAGTTATTTAAACAGTCATAATTATTATTGGGATTTATCTTTCCCACGGAGGGCCCGAAAACAATTACTTCAGTCATAGACTCATTTAAATGCAGAAAATTCAAAGACAACCAGGCTCGAACATCATTGAAAAATCACGCAAGGTTTCTAAGCCTTGCTTGTCATTTTGTTTCAAGGGTAAGTAGATTTGGGTGTCGTCTGCATAAAAGTGAAAGGACACTCCATATTTCTTAAAAATTGAGCCCAAAGGCAACATGTACAATGAAAACAATATGGGGGCCAAAATAGACCCCTGGGGGACACCACAAGTGACTCGTGCTACAGATGATACAGCATCTCCGATACCCACTGAGAAAGTTCTATCTTTAAGATACAATCGGAACCAACTAAGAGCAGTACCTCGAAGCCCCACACACTATTCTAGACGCGATAGCAGAATGTTGTGATCAACCGTGTCGAAAGCCGCGCTCAAGTCCAATAGCACCAAAATTGCTGAGTTCCCAGCGTCAACAAATAATAAAATATCATTTAAAACTCTTTCGAGTGCTGACTCTGTACTGTGATGTTTCCTAAACCCCGATTGGAATTTTTCTAAGATACTGTTAGTTTCCAAAAATCTCTGCAGCTGTACAAATACAGTATTTTCTAAGATTTTGGCAATTAAAGGTAGATTAGAAATTGGTCTAAAATGTGCTAAGACAGATGTGTCCAGACCTGGCTTTTTCAAAATAGGTTTCACTATTGCATGTTTGCAAAAAGAAGGAACGATTCCAGATCGAATGCTCTTGTTTATAATTGCTAAAATCCAATCTCCAACACTATCAGCAATCAGTTTAAAAAATTTGGTCGGAACAATATCACAGGCCGAGGTAGTAGGCTTCAGCTTAGCAACAGAATCCATTAGACCCGGCAAAGTGAGTGGCTCGAATGAGTTGCAAAAGTTTATAGGAATTAAGAGATCAGCAGGATCCTCAGAACCGGGAGTGATGGATTGTCTAATTTCATCAATTTTAACCTTAAAAAAAGACAGAAAATTCTCACAAAGAGTTGAGGGTTCCGGTAAGCAAAGTCTGCTGTTTGGGTTAAAAACCCTAGGATTTTTTGAGCTTTGGCAGATTTTTTCTGAGAAATAGTGGGACTTCGCAATTTTAACTGCTTTTTGATATGAAATTAGTGATTCCCGTAAAATCTCGTAGGATACTTGAAGATTGTCTTTTTTCCATCGGTGTTCTGCTCTTCTACAGACTTTACTTAAACTACGGGTATTGCTATTTAGCCATGGTTCGACTTTATTTTTATGTTTTTTAAATTTCATGGGGGCAATGAAATCTAAGACACTAGTGCAAACATGATTAAACATATTTAAGAGCTCGTCCACAGTTGATGGATTTGCAAGAAGATCTGAAAGTAGCAAATCACAAGCCTCATTGAATGCTATTGAGAAATTATACACCGAAGTTGGGGAAAAAAGGCCAACACGTGACCATTTGCCAGTCCTAATAATTTCAGAAGTAAAACAAGAGATCTCAGCAGTAAACATTATAGGCCTGTGATCAGAAAAGCTCAAATCACCTACATGCACATTTGAAATAGAAAAACTATGCGTCAGCACCAAATCTAAAATATGATCATGCACATGTGTTGGATCTTTCACCCATTGGACATAATCACAAGCATCAATGAGACCAAGAAACTCTGTCGCTCATTTATGAGTCAAGCTCCAGTTCATGTGCGATGCAAGTTATAGGCCTATCGCGTCTGCGCCTCCATGTCCTGGCTATTGTCTGCTATATTTGCTTCTTATTTATTAAATCCAGGCAATTGGTTATTGAAACATTGATTAAAATTAAGATACAATTTATACAAAACGAAATTCACTTTAAAGAAATGCTTTATACAAAACAAAACTTAATGAAGTGGTCAAAATGATGTGTCTCGATATTGCACATCTTACTCACGCTGTTCACTTTTCATATAATCAATATGAAATGGAAAAAAATAACATATTATTTAAACATAAATATGAAACTAACTTTTCTTTAATGGCTACAACATGTAGGCCTACAGTACAGAAAAATTTAAAGAGCCCCTATCATGGATTTTTGAAAATGACTGTTCATGTAATGTGGAATATAGCTCTAAGGGAATGAAAACATCCTGCAAAGATTTATATCTGAAAGTGCACCGTATATAAAGTTATTGTCTTTCAAAAGTGAGAGTCTACTATGAAATGAATTTTTTTTAAACGAGTCATTAGCTGTTTCGTAGTGACGTAGATACAAAACATTAGCATATTGGAACCCAGTTACTGCGCGCGCAGACGAAAGTGTAAACTTGAAGTCTAGAACACAATCAAATACTTCAGCTGAAAAGCATCATGTCGAGAACCTGTAAGTATTATTAATAATTGTTGCTTTTATGGGTTTTGTAGCGTCGGGGGCGCGAGGAGGGAAGGCGCAGTGAGTATGTGTGTGTGTTGTGTAAGTTACGCTCAGCGCAGCTTCTAGGTCTAGGTCTCCAATGTCAATTTTTTTTCAAATGTGTGAAATGTTTGTCGCTGTTATTGGAGTTGTCATAAAGAATAGAGCAATACCTTGTAGTACTGCAGTGCTTTATCAATATGTTTATGCGTTGGGCTAACAAACAATAACTGACTGGGTCATCTGACCAATTAGCATCACGCAAAGGAGGGGTTTGGAAAAATGAGTCGTTGAACGAATCATTAGGGAGTCGGTGAGCAAATCAGGTAAAAATAAATGCATATTATAAGACAACAAAAGTGTTTTTTATTGTCATTGTATGTGTCACAGTCTTCGTCTGCAACTGTCTGTCTTCGTCTTCACTACACTTCCCAGAATCCCTCTTGTCTCCACACCTGAACTCACTCCCTCATTATCCACCTGTTCATCGTCATCATCATCTGTGTCACCTGTCTTCACCTCGTTAGTGTTCATTTGTACTTGTATTTAGTTTGCTTGTGTTCAGTTTGCTTGTGTTCAGTCTGTCTTTGTCGGTTCTTGTATATGTTACCTGGTTTTGTGAGTGTGTTAACCTTCTGCCTGTCATCCCTGTGCCTGTATTGTTGGAATTATTAGTAAATGTTTGAATTGGAGCTTGTTCGCCTCAGCCTGTCTTCTTTCCACACCACACCCGTGACAGAAGAACCGACCACAAAAATGGACGACCAGATGGAGGCTTTCCTCTTTGACCAAAATGGGGCCTCGCTGGAGGAATTTACAGAGGTATATCTTCACCTGCACCAGGATGTATACTGGGAGGAAGATTTCCTTAAACAGCGGTTCTGGAGAGGTTTGGATGATCCCTTAGCCCAGATACTGCTGCTCGATGACCTACATCTACCGTTCTCGGAGTTTCTGGACAGGGCGCTTTGGGTCTGTGGTTCATCCCTCACGGTAACATCAGTCCAGCCAGAGACCGCCGTCCAGCCAGAGACCGCCGTCCAGCCAGAGACAGAGACCGCCGTCCAGCCAGAGACCGCCGTCCAGCCAGAGATAACCGTCCAGCGGGAGACCGTCCAGAAAGAGACTGTCCATGCTGATCTGGAGGACACAGTGCTCATTGTGGGTTCCGTGGCTGTTTTATGTGTGTGGGCAGCACATGCATCCATGGCAGTTCATGAATCCAGCCCAAAGTCCTTTTCACCGCTGGTCCCGTCCAGCCCAGTCAGGCCTTCACCGCTGGTCCCGTCCAGCCCAGACAAGCCTTCACCGCTGGTCCCGTCCAGCCACGTCCAGCCAGAGCTTCACGTCAGCCACGTCCAGCCAGAGCTTCACGTCAGCCACGTCCAGCCAGAGCTTCACGTCAGCCACGTCCAGCCAGAGCTTCACGTCAGCCACGTCCAGCCAGAGCTTCACGTCAGCCACGTCCAGCCAGAGCTTCACGTCAGCCACGTCCAGCCAGAGCTTCACGTCAGCCACGTCCAGCCAGAGCTTCACGTCAGCCACGTCCAGCCAGAGATTCTTTTGCCGCTGATCCCGTCCAGCCCAGAGACTTATAATGACTCTGTCACTCTCCCCATTAATTTTTTTTTGGGGGGGGCCATAGGCCCGAAGGGGCCTCACCGCCATGGCCACCCGAAGGGGCCTCTCCGCCATGGCCACCCGAAGGGGCCTCTCCGCCATGGCCACCCGAAGGGGCCTCTCCGCCATGGCCACCCGAAGGGGCCTTTCCGCCACGGCCACCCGAAGGGGCCTCACCGCCACGGCCACCCGAAGGGGCCTCACCGCCACGGCCACCCGAAGGGACGTCACCGCCACGGCCACTCGAAGGGTCTGCTCCGCCCTCTGCTCTGCCCTGGCCACGCCCATTTCCTGCTCTGCCCTGGCCACGCCCATTTCCTGCTCCGCCCTGGCCACGCCCATGTCCTGCTCCGCCCTGGCCACGCCCTCAGCCTGCTCCACCCTGGTCACATCCACGTCCTGCTCCACCCTGGCCTCGCCCTCAGCCTGCTCTGCCCTGGAGGCCTTCTCCAGACCACGCCCTCCTCAGCCTCCAGGGCGCCCACCCTCCCACCCCTGTTCTAAGGCGTGAGGTCACGCCTACCGGGAGGGGGGAGTAATGTCACAGTCTTCGTCTGCACCTGTCTGTCTTCGTCTTCACTACACTTCCCAGAATCCCTCTTGTCTCCACACCTGAACTCACTCCCTCATTATCCACCTGTTCATCGTCATCATCATCTGTGTCACCTGTCTTCACCTCGTTAGTGTTCATTTGTACTTGTATATAGTTTGCTTGTGTTCAGTCTGTCTTTGTCGGTTCTTGTACATGTTACCTGGTTTTGTGAGTGTGTTAACCTTCTGCCTGTCATCCCTGTGCCTGTATTGTTGGAATTATTAGTAAATGTTTGAATTGGAGCTTGTTCGCCCCAGCCTGTCTTTCCACACCACACCGTGACAGTATGCATGTAAAACTGTTGTTGGGGACTCCCAGAACAATATTAGGACATTTTAAATGCCATAATAGGTGCCCTTTAATGTCGGAGCGAACGCCGTGTCACCGGTGAGCATGAGGGGCAGAGGTGCGTTTTTTGAATAATAATTTAAATAATTCCCAGCGATCGTTGAATATTATTTTTGCTTGAAATGCCCATCCCTACAAAATACGAAATGTCTTAATCAGACAAAATACAAGCATCATAGCATAAGAACGAAATATAGGCTAAAGAAATAAAATAAAAATACATTAAAGTAGCCCTAAATAATAAATGAATAAATAAAAGAGGCTCAGTAGCTTCTGAAGCATGAACTCAAGCAAGTAGTCGCAGTTGTTGTTGCTGTTATGGCTACTGATTTACCGTGTCTGACTAGTCGACACTTGGGGTGATATCATCGTTTCACAAAATATAGGCCTACGGATTGGCTGTACACACGAAAGCACAATGGTGTCGTTTTCAGATTTATCCACCCTGGGACCCGGTTTCAAAAAATAGCGGTTTCAGTCTCCCAAAACGCCGGATCCGTCTGGACAAAACGCCGATCCGATAAATTTTTTTTACGTATACAGCTAAGTATACGTAAAAGTATACATATACAGCTAAGTGATCCGTCTGGACAAAACGCCGATCCGATAAATTTTTTTTACGTATACAGCTAAGTATACGCGTCTCCGTGTGGACAGTGCCTTAATTTGATGCTTAATCCTGCCTGGCAAATTTCTGACTGTCACTGACTTAGCACGTTGTATCTTGCGACTGTTAAAAAATTACTCCTTTAATATGAGTCTGCAGTATGTGACGTCTTAAGGGTAAAATAGTTCGCACTGCATCCTCTGACTATTTCAGAACTGGCTAGTTTGTGATCGTTAGCGCACATTCGCGATGCTACTTCTCAAAGTGATTCCGGGTCCTTAATAAATAAATATTTGAAATTATGGGATGCCTAGAATAATTCATGGTCTAAATTAAATCACAACTAATCCGAGGATCAGCTGTTAAATTAGAAAATTGCACATACAAAGAGTCATTTAAATTTGGAGTCAGATTGAATTATTCTTGGAGTCAGAATTCAAATTTGAACTAAAATTTGAACAAATTTGAACTATCCGTGGACATGGGGGTTCAACCGGACATGACTGTTTTATATATATAAATATAGGTTGTTTGTGCACGTGATATCAGGAAGCAACGTAATACACACATGGCGACAGGAGTGATGGCGATGCACAAATCGAGTTACTCCTCCCACTTCTGCTAGTTTTACTGAGATATCTTATCCCGTGCGAATTGGCCATTACTATTACAGACGTTCTGTGGTAAAATTACATTACTCCATCTACCCTTGTAAAGTTAATTCAATCCGAATTTGGCTATAGATTCTAAAAGTCCTTACATCACCTTAAAGTCCCCCTCCGATCATATTTTGAGCTATTTTTAAACATTCCCAGTGGTCTTTAAATCATGATTATGCCATTTTTAGCAAAATTCACAAAACCTGTGCTGTTTTCTGGGACTTTGCTTCAGCCGAGCGGCAGTAGCTCATAAGCAATTTGCCTCTGCGTTGTGGGCGGAGCCGTTTGGCGCGGAGACGCACTTTGGACTTTGGCCGCACTGTGCTAACAAACAGGCGGGATCGTTGAACTAGCTCCCGACAGAAAATAAAATAAACTTACCGGTAAAGACACAGGTTGTCCAGTTGATGGTTTTTGATGGAAGGCACTGCATCCGGCTTCAATAACAATTTACTGACGAAGCCCTTTTTTTTTCTTCTGCCAGTTGGTAAAAGTGAAACAGTCTTCTGTGAAGTGCTGACCGCAAAACCGATGTGTGGTTTTTAACATTGCCGTGACCAAGGAACGTAATCCATCTATCTCTCACAGCAACATGTTTTGGTAAAGCATGAAAGCTAGCTAATACCACCATCTCTCCTCTTAGCATTGCAACCTGCTACCGCACATAGGTGTTGATCCGCCATCGTCTTCTCTACTCCTCAGAACCTGAGCGAGCGGGCACGGGCGGGGCGGAGGGGAGAATGAGCTTGTGGCCCCGCCCAGTGGAGTTACTACGTCACAACTCCAGTCTATTTTAAACGACAGTTTAGCGTCTGCTACTGATTCACAGCCATTTGAATGTAGAAATACTCAGAAATACAACTTTGAACTTATTTTTCTCAAGATATGTCCTCTAACATAAGAAAAATTACACAAGAACATGTTAACACCTAGAAAAACATTATTTTCATCGGAGGGGGTCTTTAACCTGCCCACATTTGAAAGCCTGTAGGAGCCTCTGTCTTTTCTGTCTTCATCATCAGCCAGATAACTGATGACTTTGCATGCATACACATCAATATCCATGCTGTTGGCCCATGTTTGACGAGTGAGCAAAGATTCTTAGTTCTAAACATGATATTAAATGAATATCATGATGACCTTGGAAGGTTTACAAAATAACCTTGTACTTAATTAGAATTAAAGGGGTCATGAACTGCATTTTAAAATTTATTTTATAATGTTTCCTGGGGTGTACTAATGATACTATGTAACGAATTACACAATAATAATATACATAAAATGTATTTAAGGGGGGCCGGAAGGCCAATTTAGCTCAAAAAGAATGATTCATCGATTTGCAATGAATCTTGACCGAATCACTATGGAACCGAGCAAATGACTCGTTTAGAGTTCATTTGAACGGGCCGTAATTATAACCTTGGCAACGGATATAAATATCCAATCTATAGTGAAACACTATGTATTAGTAATACATAACTTTAACTTTAGATCGACAGTACAAGACATTAAATGTGCAAGCACAACACAAGGCAAATATCTTTTCAAATATATGGACGACTTTATTAACTATTCTAAACACATAAAACTAAGGTCTAAACACAATCACACACACACAGTCATACAAGGCGCAGAGGAAGAGAGAGAAAGAGTGAGTTTTCAGAGTGAGATGCACTTTGTAAGACATGACCTGAACGAACCACCAAGCATTAATTTAAACCTTCGTTTCTTAGACAGGTTATTCAATTTGCCTTAACGCACCAGTTCAGTTAGAGTCTGGAGTACTTGCTTGTCTTTGCGTTGCTTAGGGAATTCCCTTTTTGCGGTGCTTCGTCAAAGGGGTTTCCCGGCCGGGTCCGCGTGGCTGGTTGTCTTTGAAGTGCCTGGATGGAAGTTTCTGAACTGCCGGTCACGTGTGATTGGCAGGCGAATGCGAGTCTTTACAGTTCGAAGCGCGTTGCAGGAGAGACGTTTAAACGAACTTCGCAGCAAACTTAACTTTGAACCGAGACTTTTACGAAAAAGAAAATAAAGGAAGAAATGAAAGTAAGACGAGTTAGATGGCTTGAATGAGCTGTTTTAAACCCGATCTTGATGGGTTATTTGTCTGCTGGTCTAATTTGGTCTGGTCGATGTAGAAGCGTGCGAACACGCTCTTTGTTGTTTTCAGAGAGAAGCACGAACAGGAACACTCTCTTGCTGTTGCTAGAGAGAGGCGCAAACTTAATTCAACACCAAACCGAACTCAAAACCGAACTGCAAAACCGAAAACCGCACTGCCGTCTAACTCCTTTGTTCGGGTCTTTAACTTAAAGTTAGTCCAACCTCTTTTGGAGAATTCTGACCAATGAGACAATGGCATCATTTTAGGAGGTGGATCTAGTTCCTACTTATCGTTATCTGGGATCTGCTTGGGTTCCAGCACCAGCAGAGAACAAGAGACCACAGTTTAAACATTATAGATTATTATAATCATACGAAACATTTTACACAGATTTCAAACAAGCCATCTTTTGAATTAACGGCATACGATTCTTTTGATTGAAAGCACGATACTCTTTCATTCATACACACAGTTATATCACACTTACGTGATTTATATGTAATCTAAGCATAGTACAAACATGAATTGTAGGAACAACAAGAATTATGATGTTTGATTATAAGTCCACTGAGCATTGTTCTGTGTGAGTTTTAATGGGTTTGATATGTAAAGTCTGTGTAAGTCTCTCACGTTCCATGAAAGCGTGGTCTGTTTTACATCTATGTCCTGCTCAGCCGTGGTGATGCTGAGGGAGGTCAAAGGTGGTCAGGCCCCTTGGTGGTCAGGCCTCGTTTCACCATTTCTGAGCAGATTTGTCTTGCTTAAGGATGAAAAAGTGACAACGTTCTTCCTGTTTAGGCTTATCTCTGGGGCCTGCGGGGCCATACAAGTCTTCTCTGGGGGGGGGGGTTTTAGACAATTTGGAACCGTCTTGTGACTTTGGAATGTGGTGTTCAGATCCAGAATGCTGAATCACATTTGAATGAATCCCATGAGAGATTAATTTGATTAATTTGTGCTCAAACCCTACAGTTAGTATGTTTTTTACATCAAAATTTTCATAATTTAGAAATAAAAGGCATTTTTCTGACCCTGATTTTAGACCCCTGATTTGAATGCTCTGTTTGAATGGGCATGTCTGCTGTTGAGTTTAAATGCCCACTGCTGTGATTGGCTAACATCTTTGCAAGAATTACATATGGAATTCTCTCGAAAACTTTTAACACATTTTTACTATTACAGTTCTCAAGGTTTACTAATCGTGAAAAGTGTTGATTATAGCATAATATTTAGATCTATTGCATCATATTTAGATTGTGGCATGAAAGGTTGCAGTGGATGAGTATTGTAACCGATCACAGACATGTTGAACGCATGAATGCAGTGATCTCATCTCGTCATTGTAACTTGATTTCTGCACACTAACAAATGCTTTCATAACTAACAGAGCAAAATCTAATGGGAGTTTTGGCAAGAATCCAGAGTTTGATTGACAGTTCCAGCGATTGTAAAGGGAGCGTTCTTTGATTGCTTTGTATATATAATTTAATCTCACATATTTTCATCCTAAGAGAAACAATGTGAAGTTTACCTCTAAGTCACTGGTTTGATTGACTGATAATAAACAATTTTGAAACAATTACATATCAGAAATCACTAGTCACTGGTGATTATGGTTAGACATGTACACATAATCCGTATGTAACCCAGGTCACTAAAGAAATCCTGTTGATGTAAGGAAGAAAAAGACTAACACTCATGAATATGTAAAAGTTATTTTATTAAATATCTGTGAAGATAAAATTAGAAAGGCGGATAGTCCGGCGGATGGATTACCCCCTTGGTTTTCCATCCCTTTCTGAATTGCGGAAGAAGGATCTCGTGCAAGCAGCATTGATCTGGAACTGAGAATTAGTAAAAACGTTTCGGTTACTAATGTAACCCTCGTTCCCTGAAGGAGGGAACGGGAGATGTGACGTCGACGTGGCGACATAATGGGATCACTTCAGGGAGCCCTATCAACTTTGAGTGTCTACAGAACAAGCCAATGAACGTTGGCGTGCGTGAAACGCGTCCCGTGCCCCGCCCCGCAGCGCGGGTATAAACAGGAAGCGGGCGCACGCACTCATTGTTTTTCGCTGAGGAGCCGAGATTGAGGCTGCCGTACAGCGATGGTCAGCAACCGTGGCGACGGGACTTCACGTCTCCCGTTCCCTCCTTCAGTGAACGAGGGTTACATTAGTAACCGAGACGTTCCCTTTCAGTCGCTCACGTTCGACGTGATGTCGACGTGGCGACGTAATGGGATCCCATGGAAAACGCCGCGGTTGCTGCCACATCCAGCGCCCTACGGAAGACTCTCGGACTCCCAACTGGCTGGGGCGGAAGACCTGCGTAGAGGGAGTTCACTGCTGTTCCGTTAAACCCCACACAGTGGAACTCTTGGATAACACTGGGAAAGCGTGCCTCTCCAGGTGAGAGGGACGCTGCGGAAGCCACATCCTGCCCGAAGGGAGGTACCATGTGGAGAATACACATATGGACTGGCCAGAGGGGCAGTGCAACATATGGAACGTCACTGGGGTGGCTCCAACCTGAGAAGGGGGAGGCTACACCAGACAGTGACGCAGAGCGGACTCTGCCAAGGGAAAGACACGGGCCCACCGCAGGGAGCTGGTCGTGGAAGAATACTCATATGGGATCGCCGCAGGGATCACCACATATGGAACCCAGCCTAGCACAAGTTACACTAGCATACGAGTACTAGGCCTGGCGTCGGACGCTCCGCAACGTCCGACTGCCGAAGGGGTGCGGAGGAACTCTACAGGGTTCACCAGAATGGGGAACTCGACTGGAGCAAGAAGCGCACGTATCCGCTCCATGTGGAGGGGAGTGGCGCAGCAAGCCGACACTAAGCGGGAACTTGAGAGGCGTGAAGGGCCCGCGGAGATTGCCTCGGCAGGGAAGCCCTCACGGTAATCCTCAGATCACCCTGACCATGCGCAAAAGTAGGTCTATTCTGAGGTCCAGAATAGACACTAGATCTGGGCATAGGCGAGGGGACTGCACCTCCCTTGAGGTAAGCGAGTCTTGATCTAAGCGCTGCCATAGTCATATTCCCGCAATGGGAACATGAACTATTCACAAAAGCTGCTTCAGCATGCTGAATGCCCAAACACGAGAGGCAACAATTGTGGCCGTCTGCAGGCGCCAGAGAACGACCGCACCCAGAAACGCACAAGCGGAATGACATCCTGAAAAGGACGCAGGGTCACGCTTGTGTTGCTCTTTTAGTTGAAAATAACAAACAGAGAAAATAAATAAAAACTCTTTTAGTGCTGAAGCACCCAGGGATAGCCGCGGTGTAATCGGGTACACTCTCAGTTGAGGAACGGCCACGAGACCGACACACACACACACACACACACACACACACACACAAACAATGCCGTGAAAACGGCAGTTGTGGTTAGAAAATGCTCGCGGCCACCACTGAATCTAAATAGATCACAAAAAAATAAATAAAAGAGAAATAATTAATAATAGTGATAAACTAAATAGGAAATATAAAATCTATATAAATAAGGGTTGTTAGAAGGTCACATTTAATTTGGTTGGAACAAATCTTTACTGGCATTACTGTAATTTTTCCCTTTGTGGTTAGTGGTGATGTTTTGAATTTCACTGCTTTATTATTTTTTTATTTATCACTTTCCTAAAATACATCTTACCTGTTTCTAACGCAGCCAGTGTTGTCACTGTTTCCTTTCCTTGTTGTTGACACCGTCTCTTGAGCGAGTCTAGTCTTCTGGTCACTGGTCCAAATTTTGAAGTGGTGCACTCCCTTCATGCTCATATGCATATTTCACTGTTTGAGAGTGAGGGTTGCACACTTGGCACGACGTGCGTTACACGTACATACCATACGATCTGTAATGAAGCAATAGTGACACAGTATAAACTCACATAAGTGTGTTGAGTCGCTCCTACCGAATCCAATATAGAAGGCACAGCATTTTTTTTTTCAGGCTCTCTGCAAATCCAATGCAGCTACTGTGTTTTTCCACAACCTGGCACTGCACAACATTTTGCACTCTTCAAAAGCATGTTTATTGCTTACTTGCTCAATCCAGTGTTAGCGTTACGTCTATTCTTTAACTACTAGCTAGGTGTGATTACCACCCCCCCCCCCCCCCCCCCCCCCCAAACCAGTTCAGCAGAAATCCTGCCCTGCAGTTAATTCTAAAGATTTTATTGGTCATGCCAATCACTGTACTTATTGCCCACACCAAACACTGGTCCCTAAACCTAATTGTCACTGTAACCTACTGCTACTGAACTTTAGGGTTTGTGATGTCCCTACTAGCCGTTTGTTGTTGTCCATAAAAATCGATTTCTGTGAAAGAAAATATCTCCCTTTGCATTGAACTTTGAGCTTCGTAACATTGCAGATGTTGTTTTTGGTCAAACAGCAACATTACACACTAACTAAAGTAAAAACAAAGTGAAATCATAACCAAGGACCCATTTAAAGTGAGAATAGTCTACCTATTATATTTAAATTCAAGTCTTGAAAGTCAATGGAATTTGAATTGAGGTAGCAAACAGCAAGTGCCATGCTATTACAAGGATGTGTATTTAAAATAAGTGGTTCTTTGGCGTAGGGCCCATCCATAGCTCGCAATCCGAGGGTCCGGACTCAGCATTTACTGCCTGAAGATGAAGGCAGGGGTGCAGCCGACCTCCTGGGAGGTATAGGAAGGGACCATCCTGGTGGTGGTGGGGAGGATGGAGATAGTTGTCGCGGCAGCATCTGCGAACTCGGACATGTGTATGTACCGATCTTTTATACCACGAGTATTAGAACACGATTGGATAGATGAGAAGGTAATAAGTGACTTAGCAATTGAGCAATTGAACTTATGCTAAAGCTTCCATATCTTTGAATCTAAAAACAGTAAGACGATGTTGAGTCTTGACTACAATTTATGATTTCCAATAGAGAAATATAAATGTAAATGCATAAACATATTGTAAATATGATTGACAGGCCCATGTGATAGTGTAATTAATTAACTTTATAATTATACAAATAAGAATGTTAACCCAGAGTTTGTCACAGGAAAAGTGTGAAAAGCCTACATTGCTTTACTTGAGGGTGATTTACATTTTCTCTTAATAACTTCCCTGCTGTATGTTATTGGAATGATTTTGTAATTGTGAAATTATACCCTTTTATACAGTATTTTCCACTTGATTAAATAACTATACAGCCTTTGCTCTGTAGTGCGTAGCACAGATCCAGATCCAGATTATTTCATTTGTAATAGAGAGTTTGTGACAATTCTGGGAGTTCCAGGTATTCATAGAATGATAATTATAGTGATTCATTGTCTGAATGCCTGCCAATGAGGTGAGTGGGCATTTGTGTGTTTGTATGGACCATTGTGAGTGTGTTGGAGAAAGTTTGCAATTTATAAAGCCCTGAAGTTTGAAGGTGATGGATGGATGGATGGATGGATGGATGGATGGATGGATGGATGGATGGATGGATGGATGGATGATGGATGGATGGAGGGGTGTGGCCAATTCAATTATAACTGCTCAATTCTTTAGTTATAAATTTTGCACAATTCTGGTCAGAACTGTAGATTTTAATTTATGTTAGCATTGCAATGCAGATTACGTTCTGTAGAAGTTCACATGAAGCTCAAGGAGAGATAAGCACAACAGAGGCCATAACCATCAGGGTGTGAAAAAAATGATGAGACATCAGTTGGGATCCTGATGGTCTTGGAAACCACCCCATCAATTTATGTGCTTACATGCGATAATCTTTAGTTATTTACAGACTTTTTTTTACACTTTCAGTTGGCCCTTATTGGGTGTTTTGGCTGACTTCTATGATCCTGCTCTCTACTCTCTGGCTCATTGAGTTTAGAGATGTGGCCACAGAGTGAGGTGTGCTTGGCTAGTTTAAGCTTAAGTTATCCATCTCTTCCTCTCATTCCATCTCTTTCTTTCTCACTCTGTGCTTCTGCTGTTTGTTACATGCTGAGTTGGCAGTGTGTTTTGGCACTACCCGTGGCCCCCTTCTGCATAGGCTGCCATTTATTTTGCCAGCTTCACTTTTCAATTTCAAACTGCACTGCGTGTGTGTGCAGTAAGCTGTTGCAAGTTTTCCAGAGTAACACATTCTGAAACACATTCACACCAACACACTCACAATGGTCCATACAAACACACAAATGCCCACTCACCTCATTGGCAGGCATTCAGACAATGAATCACTATAATTATCATTCTATGAATACCCGGAACTCCCAGAATTGTCACAAACTCTCTATTACAAATGAAATAATCTGGATCTGGATCTGTGCTACGCACTACAGAGCAAAGGCTGTATAGTTATTTAATCAAGTGGAAATACTGTATAAAAGGGTATAATTTCACAATTACAAAATCATTCCAATAACATACAGCAGGGAAGTTATTAAGAGAAAATGTAAATCACCCTCAAGTAAAGCAATGTAGGCTTTTCACACTTTTCCTGTGACAAACTCTGGGTTAACATTCTTATTTGTATAATTATAAAGTTAATTAATTACACTATCACATGGCCTGTCAATCATATTTACAATATGTTTATGCATTTACATTTATATTTCTCTATTGGAAATCATAAATTGTAGTCAAGACTCAACATCGTCTTACTGTTTTTAGATTCAAATATGGAAGCTTTAGCATAAGTTCTGCCGGGAAGACTCAATTGCTAAGTCACTTATTACCTTCTCATCTATCCAATCGTGTTCTAATACTTGTGGTATAAAAGATCGGTATATACACATGTCTGAGTTCGCAGATGCTGCCGCGACAACTATCTCCATCCTCCCCACCACCACCAGGATGGTCCCTTCCTATACCTCCCAGGAGGTCGGCTGCACCCCTGCCTTCATCGTCAGGCAGGAAATGCTGAGTCCGGACCCTCGGATTGCGAGCTATGGATCGACCCTACGCCAAAGAACTTTATATTGCTTGCTAGGCTGTTAATAAATGCATAATTGTTAAAGGTATTTATTCTCCCGAGTCTTTCTGGTAGAACTGATATTTACAACATAGACGACAATTTGTTTACAAAGGACCTTCAAAGAAGCAGGAAACATGTTTTTTTTTTTTTTTTTTTAGAAAATTAGGATTTATACTATCAGAAGAAGAAGAAACATCACTTTCTCACATGGCCTCCTGTTCTCTAGTGAAAACTATGACTTCATCAGTTTTGACATGACTGGTCAACAGTTCACACAGGCTCTGTGCCGCCATGATGGCAGTGATAAGAACAGATGCCATTGATGCGTATACAAACATTTTGTAATGGCTCTACAAGACATGCCAAATCATTTGGAATTGTGTTCAAACAAACTGCACAGTCACATCCATATGGATAAGCATGTAATTAATTCATTTGATTTATAAGATAATCAAGCTAAACATTATTTTGTTTAGTCATTTTTGAGAATTTTGCATTCCAGCTGTTTTTGCTGCATCTTTCTCCATGTGTCAGCCATAAACTTTCTTGGTGTTAAAGACCTAAACAATTAAAGGAATATAACAGGTTCATTGCAAGTTACATTTAATCAACAGCATTTGTGACATAAAATGAATATCACAGGTAGTTGTATGATGTAGCTCAGATGAGGGGGATGTATAATCATTAATAAATAATTAATAATTCACAATTAATAACTGATCATATTGGTTATGAGACAATATTACTACCTACCATTTTAAATTGCTCAAAAATGGAATATATAGTCCATGTATCTGTACACACATATATATAATATATATATATATATATACACCCACCTAAATGATTATTAGGAACACCATACTAATACTGTGTTTGACCCCCTTTCGCCTTCAGAACTGCCTTAATTCTACATGGCATTGATTCAACAAGGTGCTGAAAGCATTCTTTAGAAATGTTGGCCCATATTGATAGGATAGCATCTTGCAGTTGATGGAGATTTGTGGGATGGATATCCAGGGCACAAAGCTCCCGTCCCACCACATCCCAAAGATGCTCTATTGGGTTGAGATCTGGTGACTGTGGGGGCCATTTTAGTACAGTGAACTCATTGTCATGTTCAAGAAACCAATTTGAAATGATTCGAGCTTTGTGACATGTTGCATTATCCTGCTGGAAGTAGCCATCAGAGGACGGGTACATGGTGGCCATAAAGGGATGGACATGGTCAGAACTGATGCTCAGGTAGGCCGTGGCATTTAAACGATGCCCAATTGGCACTAAGGGGCCTAAAGTGTGCCAAGAAAACATCCCCCACACCATTACACCACAACCACCAGCCTGCACAGTGGATCCATGTTCTCATTCTGTTAACGCCTAATTCTGACTCTACCATCTGAATGTCTCAACAGAAATCGAGACTCATCAGACCAGGCAACATTTTTCCAGTCTTCAACTGTCCAATTTTGGTGAGCTCTTGCAAATTGTAGCTGTAGTAGCCCATCCGCCTCAAGGTTGTGCGTGTTGTGGCTTCACAAATGCTTTGCTGCATACCTCGGTTGTAACGAGTGGTTATTTCAAGGCAACAAGGCATTTTCACCCACAGGACTGTCGCATACTGGATGTTTTTCCCTTTTCACCATTCTTTGTAAACCCTAGAAATGGTTGTGCGTGAAAATCCCAGCAGATTGTGAAATACTCAGACCGGCCCGTCTGGCACCAACAACCATGCCACGCTCAAAATTGCTTAAATCACCTTTCTTTCCCAGTCTGACATTCAGTTTGGAGTTCAGGAGATTGTCTTGACCAGGACCACACCCCTAAATGCATTGAAGCAACTGCCATGTGATTGGTTGATTAGATAATTGCATTAATGAGAAATTGAACAGGTGTTCCTAATAATCCTTTAGGTGAGTGTATATATATATATATATATATATATATATATATATATATATATATATATATATATATATATATATATATATATATATATATATATATATATATATATATATATATAATTAACCACAATGAATTATAATCAATTATAGGCTATATCAGTTTTCCAGAATATCCTTTAAACAGAATTAACTGTACCTCGACTAATCTGTTCGTCCACCGAACCTACCGTACGATCCTCTGATCAACTTCTCGAAAATGATTATTCTGATCACTATCAGGAAAACGTCTCAGGTTACTACTGTAACCATAGTTCCCTGAGAACAGGGAACGAGACGATGAGTCAAATGACGCCTTGGGAACGCCCCCAGCGTGAATGCGCCTGAAGCATCTATGTCAACTAGTCCAATGGAAAGAATGAGCGTCACGGGCGGGTGACGTCATGACCAGGAAATGATAAAAGCACATCCGGTGCAAACCGGCATTAGCTTCGAAAATTGCAGAAGCAAGCCGATCACAGGGATGCAGGAATTATGGCAGGGTGACGCATCTTCACGTTCCCTGTTCTCAGGGAACTATGGTTACAGTAGTAACCTGAGAAGTTCCCTTACGAAGGGAACTCGCGATGCGTCAAATGACGCCTTGGGAACGAGAATACCCAAAGCGCCAGAATTCCAAGTACCTGAGTGTCAGTCTGTTGTAACTAAGCACTAAGCACCTGAGAACCTGGGGCAGCATCCAGGCCTAAGCTGTAAAACCTAATGAATGTGAGTGGTGAGGACCAGCCCGCCGCATCACAAACGTCTTGGAGAGGACTCCAGATAATACGCTTAGAAGCCATACTCCTAATGGAATGAGCCCTGATCACCAAATGGTTGGCCAGAAGACTCACAAGCAAGAAGAATAGAATCGACTATCTATTTGCTCAATAGGTTGGATTTTCTCGACAGAGAAGTCCACTGAACATAAGTGTCCAGTGCTCGCACTGGGCACAAGAGGTTCAGCTTTTCCTGGTCCGAAAAATGGGGGAGGACAGAAACCTGCAGCACAATAGGCCTCGGAATAATGGTAGGCAACTTTGGAACATATCCATGTTTCGGGTAAGATTGCCTTGGCCATCCCCGGCGCACTCAAGGCAGGTGGGGACCGAAAGGGCATCCCATGGGTGCTGGCTGATCGTGGGAGAACCAGAGTGGACAGTGCGTTGTATGCTGAGACGTGAACAGATCCACTTCTGCCTGGCCGTAAAACTCCCATATTTGCTCCACCGCCTCAGGGTGGAGGCCCCTGGCCTCAGCCCCTGCCTCGACAGGGTGTCTGCTCCAATATTCTGGCCCCCTGGAATATACACTGCCCTCAGATAGAGTATTTTCTTGAGGGACCAAAATAAGAGGCCACCAACGTGTTGTCTGTGGAACAAGATCCAGAGTTTCTTCCATATAACCAAGGCGCGGGGATACTGCCGCGTGATCTTGATGGCATGGAGTGGGTTTCCCCTCGGGGAGAACCCTCTGGTCCTGATCCAGAGCAACACATGATGGCCCCTCAGGTCTGGGAGGAGATGTCTCAACGCATTGACGGCGACCATCATCTCTAGGCAATTCATGTGCCAAATAAGATGATGACTCCTCCACAAGCCCTGAGCTGAGCGGCCTTCCAAAACCGCTCCCCAGCCGGTGAGGGAAGCATCTGTCGAGATCACAACTCGATGGCAAAGAGCTCCCAACACCGGACCCTGGGTTAAGAACCAGTGTTTCCTCCATATAATCAAGGCGCTGAGAACCGCCACGTGATCTTGATCATACGAAGTGAGTTTCCCCTCGGGGAGAACCCTCTGGTCTGGTCCACTTTAAAGGTCTCATGTACAGCATGCCAAAAGGTATCCCATTGGATGCTGCTGCCACAAGACCCAACAGTCTCTCGAATTGTTTTACAGTGCGTGACTGGCCTAGCCTCAGCTCTTTTGTGGCTGTTAGGATAGCAGCTACACGAACGGGCGACAGGGTGGCCCGCATCGTCACTGAATCCCATACCACACCAAGGAAAGTGGTACTCTGTACTGGAGAAAGCACACTCTTCTTGACATTGAGCCTCAACCCCAACATCTGCATATGAGCGAGAACGACACCTCGGTGCCGAACCGCTAACTGTTCTGATTCCGCTAGAATCAACCAGTCATCTATGCAATTCAGAATACGTATGCACTGCAGCCTGGCGGGGCCAGAGCTGCGTCTACACGCTTTGTGAATGTGCGGGGTGATAGAGCTAGACCGAAAGGAAGTGCCTGATACTGGTGTTCTTTGCCCCAAAGGAAACCTCAGGAACTTCCTGTGCTGAGGGAGGATGGAGATATGGAAGTATGCGTCTATTAGATCTATCGTGACAAACCAGTCCTCGGATCTGATTTGAATCACAATCTGTTTGAGTGTCAACAACTTGGACTTGAGTTCCAGCACCAAACACTCCAACAGACGAAGATCTAGTAAGTGACACAGCTCTCCATCCTTTTTTGGAACAATGAGATAACGACTGTAAAGACCCGACGCAATGTCGGGTGAGTACACCTGCTCTATAGCTTTCTTTGCTAACAGGGCCTTTAACTCTTGCTCCATTACCAGAGCCTGCTCGGAATGCACTAATGTGAGCAACACCCCGTTGTAGCCTAGAGGACGAGAACCAAATCTGCCTCTTACTACTAACTGCAGGACCCATAGAGATATATTTGGCAGTAGCTTCCGCGCTGCCAGAAAATCTACCAGGGGAACCAGCCCCTCGAGGCTGGCCTCTGGCGTAATAAAGGCAGCTGACTGTTTTAGAACCCCCCTCAGAGGGCGCGAGTCTGACGCAATGTCGAGTTGACGCTGCGCCAGAAGCTCGCTGGAGACCGCTGCGCCCTGAAGCACCAAGGGTGGCGGGGTTAGCAGAACGGTCCCCTGAGGGCACCGAGATGGAAAGGGCACCGTATAATGAGGTGTACACCATTCCACCCCGGTTGGGGCTGCCCTCACCGGTCT
Source organism: Chrosomus eos (assembly GCA_036326025.1). Classification (NCBI taxonomy): domain Eukaryota; kingdom Metazoa; phylum Chordata; class Actinopteri; order Cypriniformes; family Leuciscidae; genus Chrosomus; species Chrosomus eos. Next base: position 210,269 of record JAZAVI010000339.1, on the reverse strand, counting down.
GACGCCGGTGGCGCCAGATCTTTTCTTTTGAGCCGCAGCTTTCTCAGCTTGAAGAACGGTCCTCGGATCCGGCTTCTGCTTTGAAGGCTTTGGCTGCTGTGTTGTGTATGAGAAACTAGACGGCTGGAGCTGCTCACGCCCAGCAGCCCCAGGGGGTTGGACATAGCGAGGGAGAGATTATCTTGTATTTTTCTCCATGATTCCCACCAAATTGAGCCAGAGGTGCCTCTCAGTGACCACAAGGGCTGCCATCCCTGAGAGATAAATATGTGGCCCGACGGAGTTCTCAAACCCCACCGGGCCAAACTCCCTCACTTCTGTCCAAATACCGCAGCAGGTCAGCCTGATATGCTTGTAGCACTGCTATAGTGTGCAAGCAGGCTCATGCTAGACCCACTGCCATATATGCTTTTCCCACTAGATTAAAAAAAAATAGTTTTTTTTTTTTTTTAATGGTTTAGTGAGAGAAGCCGATGCCTTCAGGGACGATACTGAACCGGGTTTCTGTTCTACCCGGGGTATTGCCCCATAGCCATACTCTCTTAACCCCCAAATATCTGAATATACATGAATGTGGGGGCTAAAAGACAAGATGAGTAAGGCTTTTTCCATGATCTAAACCAGGGGTTCTCAACTCCAGTCCTCGCGACCCACTGCTCTGCATATTGTGTATGTCTCCCTTATTACACACACCTGATTCAGATCCTCAGCTCGTTAGGGTAGACTCTCGTCCATATCCTAACGAGCTGAGGATCTGAATCAGGTGTGTTAAATAAGGGAGACATACACAATATGCAGAGCAGTGGGTCGCGAGGACTGGAGTTGAGAACCCCTGATCTAAACAGCTCGCTGTGCAGATCGTGAAAAATGGAAGGCCCCGTGATGGAGGTGGAAAAATAGAGGGAAGAAAACTCGTTTATTTTATTTTTAGGATGAGTGACCCCTTATTTCTGCTGGCCATTAAATATTTAATTTATCAACAGCCTTAGTAAACACCTCCACCAGCTTATTATATATATATATATATTCACTTTATTTTATATATAATATAAAGAGATAGCAAATCCACTTCCCCCATGATTGTGTGTTTCACTTTAAATGCCCAGCACATATACCTCCTCGGAGGTAGAGCACTGAAGCATTGATTTCTCTCCCCGGGAAGAGACCGCAGCGCGGGCTTCCGAGACCGGCGAGAGAGCACTGGATCTCTCGTGGAGATCCTTTTTGCGATCCACAGGAATGCATTCTCCGCGCTGCCTCAGCAGACGCGGGTCCTGGCACCCTGAGAATTGCGAGCCCGGCCACTTTCCTCGAAAAGTGACAGGCGGGAGCGGAGCATGCAAAGCGAAAGCTTCTACAATGTTGGCAATCAGCCCCCTCGCAGGCTGATACCGCATGCTCTACTCCCAAACACATCACACAAAGCTTGTGTGTGTCCCCACTCATTAAATAGCGCGAGCAGGGAGAACACAGAGTTTGTGCAATTGATTAGTTTCCATATTTAAATATATTTATATATATATATATATATATATATATATATATATATATATATATATATATATATCTGTCACGTTTTGATGTATTTAGTTATGTTTTGAGATCTTGTTTCCCCCTGTCTTTGTGGTTTAGGGTTTAGTCCTGTTAAGTTTTCCCGCTCCTCGTTTGTGTTCAATTTTATGCACCTGTTTTCAGTTAATTATCTTGTTTGGTTCAGTGTATTTAAGCCCTGTGTTTTCCCTCAGTGTTTGTCGATCGTCGTCTATGTATGGTTGTGTGTAAACCTTGAAGTCCTGGAGTTTTGTTCTTGTTTCATTTTGAAAGTTTCATTTTGTTTATTAAAACTCTTATATTGAAGCGTCCGTGTCCTCGTCTTCGGTCACCTGCACAAACCCTGACAGAACGATCGACCATAAACAAATATGAGCCGAAGAAGGAAGATCAAAGAGGTGAGCCCATTCGAAAACCCCATCCTCTACCAAGAGGAGCGCTCACTCGAGGAGTATGCGGGGCTCTATTTAGAACTTTACGATGATGTGTCGTTGGAAGAGGAGGAACTCACAAAGAGTTTCTGGGGTGGTCTGAGGGACCCATTGGCCCAGATAATTCTAGTCAAGGATCTCCATCTATCCTTCCTGGAGTTCGTGGATCACACGTTGTGGGCGTGTGGATCCAGCTACCTGGTAGAGGATCTACCACTCCAACCAGCTCCAAGCCCACCAACGCCTGAGCCCATCACCTGCACGCCAACGCCTGAGCCCATCACCTGCACGCTCACACCAGAGCCCATCACCTGCACGCTCACACCAGAGCCCATATCCTGTACTGAGAAGAATCCTTACCTTCCTACTTACCGTCCGAGTCCTGAAGTGAGCCGTATCATTGGTGAAGTCGCCGTCAGGGCGAAACTGTGATGTTCGATCAGTACCTACCCGTAGCTGAAGAAGACCTAGAGGACACTGAAGTCTATCACGTTTGTGCTCATTGATATATTGTGTTCAATAAAGATTGTTATCCCTTTGAAATTATCTCTGGTTTGCGTTGTCTATCTGTTGCGGACCTGTGGTATCGGCTCCTCACGGTGGTGTCTAAGTCAGGGGTGGCTGGTCATCCGAGTCCGCCCCGGCCCGCACCGGTGACATAAAAGTGGCGTAGTCGGTAGGGTTCCCACCGTGAGTTGTAACGGCCACAGGTACGCGTTGGTGGACGAAGAGGCACCAGCGGCTCGTCCACAAGTCATGCCGATCTTTATGGGAGCTCCCTGGGCACAGGGCTATGGAGGGCCAGGATCGGAGTTGGGCTTGCACGATTGGAAGGCGCAGACGGAATATCTGGCCGGATTACAGGGACTGAGTGCATCACAGAAAGTACAGTTTGTGTTGGGATCTTTGGAAGGAGAAGCCAAAAGAGAAGTTCTTGCTGCATCGGAAGCCACACGGGCTACCGCGAAAACTATCTTCGATTTCTTGTCCGGATTATATGGATACTCTACCCCGGTGGCCACTCTTCGTGCCCAGTTCTTTAACTATCAACAGGGGCCTAAGCAGACTCTTCGGGCATACTCCTTGAAATTGCGGGAGCAGTTTGGCCAGCTGAAGGGAAGGACAGGATCATGGACTAGGTGAAGGAGATGTCTTGTTGCGAGACCAATTTGTCTTGGGGCTGCGTGAGGGCCGGTACGTCAAGGCATGCGACTTCAGCTTCGACGAGACCCCGCTATGACCTTTGAGGCTCTGCAACAAGAGGTCTTGGCATTGGAACTAGATCAGGGAGAGATGACTTGTACACCGGTTTGTGTGGCAGCAAGTAGTGCCAGTGAACCCGCGCCTGTCGAACCGAGTGATTGGAAACAGAAACTGAGAACTGAACTATTAGAGGATGTCAAGGGACAGATGGCGGAACTATCTCGGAACCTGTTGGGTGAACTTCGTCGGGGTCGAGTCGAGGGCGGATCGATGGTGAGAGAGAGGTCGTATTCGGAGGAGGGACGAGGTCCTGTGCGCCGCCCCCTACGTCCTGTGGGCCCCCGGTTCCAGTGGGATGACCAGGGAAGGCCCATCTGTATTAATTGCGGAGACCCGGGACACATCAGTCGTCAGTGTGGGCTCCATCGGGGTTCTCAAGGGGGTTTTTAGTCCCACCGGCCACTGTGGGTCAAGTGTCCAGGACCCCTTTGTGTGACCCTCCTTCTGTTCCTGTTTTACGAGATGACTGGGTTGGGCGTTGTCCCACCATGGAGGTTCAAGCTAATGGAGTCACAATAGATTGTCTGGTCGATACAGGTTCTCAAGTTTGATTATTCTCGGAGAGCCTGGCCCAGGAGTTGTTTGCAGATCATCGGCTCCAAGCAATGGAAGCTTCCAGGCTGACTTTACGGGGGGGAAATGGTCTGGACATCCCCTACACTGGGTACATCGCATTCCCGCCACGGATTGAAGACTCACTCACCAGTCTTACCCAAGCGGCGTGGTACTCAACATTGGACCTGGCGAGTGGATACTGGCAGGTGCAGGTAGATGACCGAGATAGAGAGAAGACAGCCTTCACCGCCCCGTTTGGGTTATTTGAATGGGACCGAATGCCGTTCGGCTTGTGCAATGCTCCTGCGACCTTTCAGCACTTGATGCAGCACTGTTTAGGAGGACAACTGGTCGACTCAACGCTGGTCTACTATGAAGGTATTAAAGGATCAGTTCACTTTTTAAAAAACTTTTGCTGATAATTTACTCACCCCCATGTCATCCAAGATGTCCATCTCTTTCTTTCTTCAGTCGAAAAGAAATTAAGGTTTTTGATGAAAACATTCTAGGATTTTTCTCCATATAATGTAATACACTGGGTGCCAAACGGTTCAAGGTCCAAATGACAGTTTCAGCGCAGCTTCAAATGGCTTTAAACGACACCAGACGATGCATAAGGGTCTTATCTAGCAAAATGATCAGTCATTTCTAAAATAAATAAAAAAACTTTACGTTTTTTAACGAATCTTTTTTCGAGTCATTTCGTTCATTTAACAAACAAAATTAACAAAATGTAGGCTATGTGAATTCGTCCATTGAGAGTTGCACACTTGTAGAATATTTTCTCACAAATGTCTTGTATATTTTTCTAGCACAAACACAAGTACATTACTACAGCTGCTTGAATCTGCTGCGACGAATCTCAAACACTGGTTTCGCGCGCTCTCCCTTTTGCACCATATATCTCGCGAAATGTGGAGCAGAAGTGAGTTGTGCATCTGTAGACGGAGTGGGTGGAGCCTACATTAATATTCATGAGTTTCCCGTGCATGTGCGTGGAACTGCTCATTTTAGTTCACGTGATCGTTTCTCAGCAGGTTTATTGGATTATATCAAAAAAGGTAAATATAGTTTCAGCGCAAACTTAAACTACAATTGACCCTTCGCAAAGACCCGCCCTCCTTAGTTACTGTCGCTATGCCCGACAAGCTACGCCGCTCTCACGCTCTCACCATGTTCTCACACAGTGAAAAATACATCGCGGAGCAGAGAGGAGACTGACAACACGCCGACAGACAGAACAGACCAGGTTACTTTTCGGTTACTTTTGATATTAAACATAATAAACAAAGTCTCAGCTTTCAAATGTGGTCATTTTTTGAAAGAAATTTAAACAATAAATACCGTTTTGGGGCTCTTTAATGTGCCGTGACAGATCGCTGTAGAGCATCAGTTAAAGCTGCTCGTGATCCGATCATCTCTTCCTTCTAGTTCATTTATAGCATCAAATAAACATGAACGAACATAAGAAGTAATGTTGTTTTAACCGCGGAAAGGCGTCAGTATATTCATTTTACCAAGTTCAAATCCTCCTAACTCTACTGGCTGCTTTTTCGGACAAAATGGCGGATGGCGAAGTATGATTGGTTAGAACACCTGTCAATCAAGCTCCACGCGAAGGGTCAATTGTCTATCGTTTCGTAAAGTTCATAATGTTTTTACTAATTTGCACATTTTGTGCATTTGTTAATGACTGAATGGTTGCTGTCATTCGTCACTTCGTGTAGGCCTATATGCACAGCCAACTTCAACTTGTTCATTGTGCTTTTCCTTTGTACATTGCAATGCTTTAAAACTGTACAAAGTTATTATTTGTTGAATGTCACTGCAATTAAAAATATATTTTTTTTTTACAAACAAAATATACATTTACAAAAAAATATCACAAGGTTTTAAGGTTCCACTTTTACCATAAAACCAAAAATTCCAGAACATCTGAATGATTACAACACTTATTTCCAACAGAAGAGCAGATATAGAATATTCCTAAATACATGAACCATTACCTTTTTATTTATTGCTAAGCTCTTCTGATTCCTTACCTTATGAAGTTTTAAAACGGTCATCTCTGGGAATAATCTCTGGGAAATAACTCCACAAATCAGTGTCTAAATAAACATTTTGCACCCTACACTGATGTTTCTCTTTGTCATGTTCTTTCTTTGACCTTATGTGTTGCACTGTGTGCCTGGATGATACACAATGATGATCATTGATACAAATGTGTAACACAGGTTAAATAAAGGTAATTTAATTTAAACACAATTTAGTGATCTGTTCCCTTAATAAAAGTCGATAAGAGATGAAAAAATGAATAATATAAAAATGAATAAATATTCAAATTCATTCTAGATAAAAGCTCAGTGATCAACCAATGAGAGCTCTTTGTCATTTGAGTCATGGGTGTCGACGAGCATGTGCAATGACAGAAGAGACGAGCTTGATTGAGAAGAGCAGACGCAATCTGATCGTCGTGATCCGTTTCTATAAATCTTAGATTGAGAATCTGTGGAAAGAGTATGAGAAAGTCGAGATTTTATTAATTTGATGCATTCTGAATAAGAAGTCGATTGAATAGAGGAATACATTCTACCTGTTCACCGACGCCATTTTATGAGCACGCACGCCTGTAGTTGCGCCTGTGTGAGAGCAAAAGAAAAGACGATCACCAAGAGTTCACCGTCGCCATTGTTGGCAACGTGTCTGTATTAGAAAGAGAGCTATTGATTCAGAGGCCAGGTTTTTTTTTTTTCTCTCCTTTCGTTTTTTCCGTTTTCTTTTATTTTCTTTCTTCTTGATATCGTGGAGATGTGATGACTGCACGACCTTCTGTGACATCCTGTAGATTCCGTGTTTGATGGCGAGCCAACCCAGTCTTTAGAAAGGGAGAAGACATCACGTTGTGGAGAGGAGGCCGATATCCTTTCCTTCCAGTGCTACTCGTACTCGATCACAAATTTGATTTTAAGAACTATTTTTCTTATTTTTTGAGGGTCAACCACAACCCAGGTTTGAGAGACATTGGAACTTTTACGAGAGATAATAAAAATTGGAAAGAAATCCAAGTCCAGGCACTCAGTAGGTTACAAATGTAGAAAAGGCTTTATTATACGATCGAGGGCTAAACCATTAAAAAACACCAACGCGTATCGGCCCACTGGCCTTCATCAGGGTGTTGGTAACAAACAAACAGAATCAGGCAATACTTATGATAGCATTGATTTCAGGTGTGCCACTCTGGCACTTGCAACACACATGTGGCCACTAGAGGCAATAGTTCAGGTCATGTCTAATGTCAGAAGTTTAAAACATACAAGTACAAAACTTCAAGTGGAGAAATAGGAGTGACACCACTACATCTAGTGTACTCCACACGAAATGTACCAAATGCCAATAAATGTGAAAAGGCTAGTTACCCATCATGATTCTAATTTAAAAGTCAAGATGGTTCTAAAAACATTGATAGAAAGAGGCATCACATTCAAGAATTGAAACACTGTGTCAATTAAAGCACAACAATTACAAAAAAGGTGATAGGTCAAAATCTTCATTGAGACCTGGATGACTAGTGGCCCTCAAAGAATAAATCCAATATGTCTCCCTTTGTTTAAGGCGTTTGATTATGTCCCCGCCTCTGGCATCAAGGCGAACAGCCTCAATGCCCACTACTCGTAAGGTCGAATCCCTTCCATGTTTAGCGTCTATATAGTGTTTGGCCATTGGGTAATTTATATTTCCAGTCCGGATGGCATACCTATGCTCAGCTACCCTGTCTCTTAATCTCCTTTTAGTAAGGCCTATATAAAAACATCCACAAGTGCACTCTAATCGATAAACAACATGGGTGGTATTGCAATTTATAAAACTGTTAACGGTGTAAGTCTTATTACTGGAAACATCCATAAATGTATCAGATTTAACCATATTCTCACAATAATTACAGTTACCGCAAGGAAAATTCCCCTTAGGTTGACGGAGCCAAATTTCACGTTTAGGAGCAGGGAGGTAACTTCTTACTAACTTATCTTTAATTGTGGGGGCCCTCCTAAAACTGATCCTGAGAGTGAGTTCCGCCGTTTTCCACCCCTCCGCGTTTTCCTCTTCCTCTTTTGTGAGGTTGGGGAGATTCCAAAAAAGCATTTTTTTTGTGGAATTTCCAAGTTTCCAAGTTACTGATGTGTATGACAGAAATGCTTTTTTGGAATCTCGCCCCAGACAGCACAACCAACCTCACAAAAGAGGAAGAGGAAAACGCGGAGGGGTGGAAAACGGCGGAACTCACTCTCAGGAACCACCAATCACAAGGAGCCGGTTGAAGCATCGGTAGTAATCAATATCTCAGACCTCCCCCTCTCTGCTGACTGCGTGTCTGTCTTGTCTAAGGGCCTCTCATTTTCTCCTACAAACTCAGGCAGACCCTTTGACACCAAAGTGGATCTATATCGATTTTATAGGAGTTTACATTTGAAGGCCTGGTACTCCCAGAACACGCAGGATACAGCTACCTACTCAACTATTACGGTAAACTCTTCTTTTCGGCCTAAGTCTACCTTTTCACCTTGTACTTCAAATCCTGTATTGACTACTTTCACCAAAAAGTAGACAAGCTGTACAGTAAGCAAAAAAAGATCACACAGCATAATCTCACAAACAATGAATCTCAAGCACTTAAATGGCTTTCGGAGAGAGATGATATAATCATAAAAAGTGCTGATAAAGGTGGTGCTGTCTGTGTGTGGGACAAGAAGAAGTATATAAATGAAGCTCTTCGCCAATTAGATAATATTCAGTACTACTCAAAGCCCTCATCCAATCCAATGGACACTACGAGAAGCGAACTTGAGCAATTGCTTAATGAGGCAAAATCACATAATTGGATTACTAAGAAAGAATATGAGTTTTTGCTCTGTCAACACCCACGTTATTCTTCTTTTTATATGCTCCCTAAAGTCCACAAGGACCTGGAAAATCCACCTGGTAGACCGATAATCAGCGGGAATGATTCAATAACTGAACCTGCTTCCAAGTTTGTGGATTATTTCATCAAGCCATTTGTTACAGATTTGCCTTCTTATATTCAAGATACTACACAGGTTTTGAATAAAATTGAGCAAATAGGTAACATAGGCTCTTGCATTATGGCCACAATGGATGTAGAGTCTTTATATAGTAATATTGTACATGACGAGGGTCTAGAGGCTTTGAAACACTATCTGTCATCCAGACCTGAACATTCGATGCCTCCCAGTGACTTTATAGTGCAACTTACTGAGTGGACTTTAAAGAATAACATCTTTCTCTTTCAAGACAAACTGTACAGACAGCAAAAGGGGACGGCATTTGGGCGCTTGTTTTGCTCCCAATTATGCCAATCTGTTTTTAGGCTTGTGGGAGGAGCGATATATATTCTCTCAAGATAACCCTTTTAAAGACAAAATTTTGTGGTGGGGTAGATATATTGACGATGTGATTCTGATGTTCTCAGGTTTAGAACAAGAACTTGTAGACTTTCATGTTTATGTAAACAGTCTAAATGAGAACCTTAAATTTAGTCTGGACTACAACCTACACGCCATTAACTTTCTGGATCTACGGATTTCAAAGGATAATGAGGGATTTTTGCATACATCTATTTTTAGAAAAGCAACAGATCGTAATACCTTACTGCATGCAAACAGTTTTCATCCCCCATGGCTTATTGATAACATACCCTTTGGACAGATCCAGAGACTAAGGCGTATATGTGATTCAGATCAGGATTTCCAAAATCAATCTATGGATATGCAGCGGCTTTTTTGACAAAGAGGTTATCAAACACAAACTCTCATTCAAGCTCATAATAGAGCTCAATCACTTGAAAGGAAGAACCTGCTCCAGTCTAGACCCAAAATATTGCCAACTCAAAAACCCTACTTTGTCACTAATTACAGTAAAGAGGCTATCCAGATAAACGCATTATAAAGAAAAACTGGAACATTATTGAATGTGATCGGACTTTGCGGGAAGTATTCACGGAACCACCTGGGATCAGTTTTAGGAGGGCCCCCACAATTAAAGATAAGTTAGTAAGAAGTTACCTCCCTGCTCCTAAACGTGAAATTTGGCTCCGTCAACCTAAGGGGAATTTTCCTTGCGGTAACTGTAATTATTGTGAGAATATGGTTAAATCTGATACATTTATGGATGTTTCCAGTTATAAGACTTACAGCGTTAACAGTTTTATAAATTGCAATACCACCCATGTTGTTTATCGATTAGAGTGCACTTGTGGATGTTTTTATATAGGCCTTACTAAAAGGAGATTAAGAGACAGGGTAGCTGAGCATAGGTATGCCATCCGGACTGGAAATATAAATTTCCCAATGGCCAAACACTATATAGACGCTAAACATGGAAGGGATTCGACCTTACGAGTAGTGGGCATTGAGGCTGTTCGCCTTGATGCCAGAGGCGGGGACATAATCAAACGCCTTAAACAAAGGGAGACATATTGGATTTATTCTTTGAGGGCCACTAGTCATCCAGGTCTCAATGAAGATTTTGACCTATCACCTTTTTTGTAATTGTTGTGCTTTAATTGACACAGTGTTTCAATTCTTGAATGTGATGCCTCTTTCTATCAATGTTTTTAGAACCATCTTGACTTTTAAATTAGAATCATGATGGGTAACTAGCCTTTTCACATTTATTGGCATTTGGTACAGTTCGTGTGGAGTACACTAGATGTAGTGGTGTCACTCCTATTTCTCCACTTGAAGTTTTGTACTTGTATGTTTTAAACTTCTGACATTAGACATGACCTGAACTATTGCCTCTAGTGGCCACATGTGTGTTGCAAGTGCCAGAGTGGCACACCTGAAATCAATGCTATCATAAGTATTGCCTGATTCTGTTTGTTTGTTACCAACACCCTGATGAAGGCCAGTGGGCCGATACGCGTTGGTGTTTTTTAATGGTTTAGCCCTCGATCGTATAATAAAGCCTTTTCTACATTTGTAACCTACTGAGTGCCTGGACTTGGATTTCTTTCCAATTTTTATGAACTTTCAACCCTTCCAAGAGCACCAGAGGATACAAGGGACACCAGCAGCGCTCCAGTTTCATTTTGTTTAGTCTTTTACGAGAGATACTTGAGGGTCTTTAGAGAGAGATATTATACTCTCTTTTGTTGCATCTTGTTTGTTATTTTCTATTTTCTTTCTGAGTGTTAAACTGTCTATGTGTGTATATATTTGAAAACACCGATAAGAGTGCACTCGAGGTGGGAATTTTCATAGTCAATTGTTTTGACTATTGTTTATGTGATTTTGTGATTTTACTTTCTTTTACTTGATAAATTTTCTATTTTTTATTTAAAGTGAAACCAATTATACTTCTAATCTAATCTTGTGTCTGTCTGTTACTTCTCATGACAACCCGCTGTCTCCTTAGCGATACCTAATTATTCTGACGAAATTCAAATCTTATCTTTATTATAAAACTAAAGTAAAAAGAATATCTACTAAATTACTGCTAATAATTCAGACAAGTGCTACAAATGCATGGTCTATTTTGTTGCACAACAAACACTCATTCAACATTTTTTAAAAGTCACAAAGACTTTAAACAAACATATGTTCTTAATTGGGCGTCAATAAGAGGCACTTCTGACTTGAACTCTTGAAAAAACGAAACCTTTAAACTTGGTTGGATCGGTGTTAAAACATGACATTCTGGCATTTTCCTCACTTAAGATTTGCATGAAAAAAGTTCACTTTTGGAATCACTATGATTTAAGAAATGTTGTACTTTTATAGCAGGCAAGGTCAAGGATGCCTTGAATTCATATCAGAAGCCAAAAACGAAACCTTTAAACTTGGTTGGATCGGTGTTAAAACATGACATTCTGACATTTTCCTCACTTAAGATTTGCATGAAAAAAGTTCACTTTTGGAATCACTATGATTTAAGAAATGTTGTACTTTTATAGCAGGCAAGGTCAATGATGCCTTGAATTCATATCAGAAGCCAGCAAGACATGTATAATGTTAATTTCTTTTTTTAATAATTTTAAATAAATGTTGTTCTTTTGTACTTGCTATTCATAAACAATCCTGAAAACATATGCTCAATAATGATTTCCAAACTTCATTAAGCAGCACAACCATTTTTATCTGTGATCATAATCAGAGATGTTTCCTGAGCAGCAAATCCGTATTAGAATGATTTCTGAAGAGTCGTGTGACATGAGTAATGAGCCCTGCCATCACAATAATTATTTTTAAACATTAAAATATTAAATAGTTGATCAAAAAAATTCACAATATTACTGTTTTTCAGATAACTGTCTTGGTACTTAGAGGTACCTTACCTAAGAACCATACTAATACCACATTTTGAACAGTAGTGTATTATCATATTAAAACCACAAGAACACCTTGCAACAAAAACATTAAAATATATATTGTTACATTATTTTGCTAGTATGTATTTGTAAATATATATTTTTTAGAACATTAAATTGGTTGCTTATTCGGTAAAATAATGTTAAGTGTTTTTTTTTCCCATTTACAGTAACCTAGTTGTACCAAATGTAATTTATCCACTTTTGTCCATACAATTTTGTTTAATCCAAACTGTACTTAGGCCTATGTATTAAATCAACACATTCATGCTTGTGTGTGGTCTTAAATGGCTTGGCTCATTTAAATTAACAAGAATTTAAGAACAATCACTCTAAGATAAAAAAAAGTGTTAGCCCACAGATACATTTATGAGGGTTTATTTAATTTATTGAAATCAACAAATGATAACAATTAGTAAAAGATCGTTTTAAAGCTTCGCAAAGTGCAATATATAAGACGAGTTGAAGTTTGCTGTGCATAGGCTATAGCGAAGTGAATGACAGCAATCATTCAGTCATTAACAAATGCACAAAACGTGCAAATTAATAAAATCTTTATGAACTTTACAAAACGATAGACAATTGTAGTTTAAGTTCGTGCTGAAATATATTTACCTTTTTTTATATAATCCAATAAACCTGCTGAGAAACGATCGCGTGAACTAAAATGAGCAGTTCCACGCTAGGGGTGGAATGGTACACAGAAGTCACGTTTCGGTTCATACCTCGGTTCAGATATCACAGTTCGGTACGATTTCGGTAGCCTGACTTCGTCATACTCATATTCTAGAAAGAATGTGAGTCTGAAACTGCTCCATTGGGCTGTGATTATGGGGCGTGTGTCAACCGAACCAGAAAAAAAAAACCTCTGCACTCAATTGGATAGACCTACAACCAATCATAGCAACGGAGTAAGTGACGTTGAGAGATAGATTAAAGTTGATAGATTAAACTTTTTCCGAATCCCGTAGGAAGGACGGCAAAAACATATTTTCCATCGACAAATGCCTTGATCGCGGTTCTCTGTTCCTCTTCTAAAATGAATGCGCTGTTTATATCTTCTATAACACACGCGATAGCGGAATATACACAATTCAATTCTCCAGCGGCAGCCATGAATTCAAAACAAGCGCTCTGATGACGTGGATGGTTACGTTAGCGCTGCGTTGCTCACATAGGTCTGATGTCTATGGTTGATCATCTGTCCATCATCGTAGAAAGCCCGCCCTGACAATTTGATTGGTCCGAACAATTTTTGATCGGGCATAATAGCTCCTCAACGGATCGAGTCCAGACCGAACTTCCCGACCAAAAAATGTTGTGGGCGGGGTTCGGGCTGGCAGCCAGGCTACGATTTCGGTACAATGGAGTGAAAAGCGAAACAAAAATGCAGAAGGCATTTTTTATAAATGTCTTAAGCCTTGTATTTCTTAAATAAGTTTTATTAATAAAGGCATAGAAACAGTTTATTTGTAGTGCACTGACAGGAGTTTTATATAATTAGTTTATTAATTAAATTATTAAAAAGATGAAAAGACCTTGCATATGCTTGCATAAAATTAATTTGCTATTTCAGATCAATATATTTGTTTTCCTTTATTTTAGTTAACCCTAACTTTATTCTCATCTGAATTATAAATAATTGATTTCCGTATAAAATAATACTACCATTAAAAACTTTTGTTAACAGTTGTAGGTTACAGTTTGACAAGAGTTTAGAGTGTGACAAAAGCACAATGTTGTGTTTTATTTTGAGTGTACACAAATATAAGTAAACAATTTGCAGTTTTAATGATGTCCTGTATGAAAAACGTACTCGGTTACTAACGTAACCTCGGTTCTCTCTAGAGAGGGAACGAGTACTGCGTAATATCTTACGCTACGGGGAAAACTCCTTTCCTCGAGATATTGAAGCCAAAAATTATCCTTAATTTTTAATCAATGTAAAACGCTTTGCAGCAGCAAGCAGACAAGGGCGAGACAGCTCGCGCGCCCATTGGCTGCCTTGCTGGAAAAGCTGCAGCCTATCGAGTGAGGCACTGCGTGACGTAATGACGAATAGGGGCGCTTCGCGCCCATTTCGTCATGTCCCGCCAGTAAAGGCGTGGTCTCGCCCTATAAATACCCTCGATAGCTGTATTTCCTCTGATTTTTCAACGCCGAAGCGAACCAGAGCGTATTCCAAGCACGGCAAGATACGCAGTACTCGTTCCCTCTCTAGAGAGAACCGAGGTTACGTTAGTAACCGAGTACGTTCTCTTACGAGAGTATCTCTCGTACTGCGTAATATCTTACGCTATGGGGAACACAGTGTAACACGCCGTGCGGACAGGGATCCAACACCAGAGTCCCGGGGCCGAAGCCCGGGGCGCACCTAGTGCACAATCACCACAACTCTCACAGAGTAGAGGAGGAGAGGCTAGAATCATCACTCCTTTATAAATAGTCCCGTAGGGGTATCAGACCCGTAGGGGTACCACACTCATGGAGCTGCCGCATCGGACTGAGCGATGCACAGGCCAACACTCCACACACACAAGCCGCATGGTGGCCGATAAACCCGAAGTTCAGATCGCCAAAAGCTTAGCTTGTAAGGCGGGCACCTCCAGGTTGTAGTACTTGATAAATGTAGACGGCGAAGCCCAGCCCGCAGCCGTACAGATATCTTGCAGGGAGACCCCGCTATACCATGCCCACGACGAGGCCACGCCTCTCGTGGAGTGCGCTCTGACACCCAACGGGCACTGCAGGCCCTTGGAAGTGTAAGCCAGCGCTATGGCATCCACTATCCATCTGGATAGGGTCTGTTTTGAAGCGGCAAGTCCCTTAGAACGCCCGCCAAACAAAACAAAAAGCTGCTCGGTCTGTCTGAACCCAGCCGAGCGGGACACATAAGCCCTTAACGCCCTGACAGGGCAAAGGAGACTCGCGTTCTCTTCCTCATTGAGAACCGGAAGGGCAGACAGGGAAATTACCTGGGCCCTAAACGGTGTATTGAGGGATTTCGGCACGTAGCCGTGCTTCGGTTTGAGTACGACCTTTGAGTCGTTAGGCCCAAACTCCATACACGACGCGCTTACAGAAAGCGCCTGTAAGTCCCCTACACGCTTCACTGAAGCGAGAGCCAAGAGAAACACCGTCTTAAGGGACAGGTGCTTCATGTCCGACAGCTGGATCGGCTCGAACGGGGCGCCTTTCATGGCCTCCAAGACCGTGGAAAGGTCCCAGGTCGGGACTGAAGGGGGCCTGGGAGGGTTTAACCTCCGAGCTCCCCGTAGGAAACGCACGACTAACACGTTTCTTCCTAGTGACTGGCCAGACACCGGTTTAGCAAACGTTGCTATGGCCGCCACATAAACTTTGAGCGTGGATGGGGTCCTGCCCTCATCCATCAGCTCCTGAAGGAAGGAAAGCACTTCCGTAACCCCGCAGTCTACAGGTGAAAAGCCCCGGGCTCGACACCAAGTAGAGAACACCGACCATTTCGAGGAGTAGAGCCGTCTGGTAGACGGAGCTCTAGCCTGCAGACCGGGCTGGACCGTCTGCGGATGCAGCGACCATTCTCCTGCCGGGACGTTGCCTCTGGACAGCTTGTCTGGACCCACATTCAGGTGACCAGGCACGTGCTCCGCTTTCAGTGAAAGGAGGTTGCGCTGAGCCCAGACCAAGAGGGGTTCCGTCAGCCTGTAAAGGCTTCTGGACCTGACGCCGCCCTGGCGATTTATGTACGCCACCACTGACGTCTTGTCCGACCGGACCAAGACGTGGTGGCCTTTTATCTGGGGACAGAAACGCCGTAGCGCTTTGTCGACTGCTATCATTTCCAAGCAGTTTATGTGAAGGAGCTTCTCCCGCTCTGACCACAGGCCAGCTAGCGGTCTGCCCTCGAGCAGCGCTCCCCACCCTGTGGTGGAGGCGTCCGTAGGCACCACTTTCACCCTTGAGGCGGTCCCCAGACTCACACCAGACTGATACCAGCTGGTTACTTTCCAGGGTTCCAGAGCCGAAACGCACAGTTGGTCGACCCTGAGGCGACACCGGCCCGCGGTCCATGCCCGGGGCGGGACCCGTGCTTTCAGCCACATCTGCAGTGGGCGCATGCGAAGCAGGCCCAACTGGAGTACAGAGGCTGCCGAGGCCATCAGGCCCAGCATTTTCTGAAACCCTTTGAGCGGAACTATAGAGCCGTGGCGGAAGAAATTCTCTGGCTGGGACACAGCGAGCTCTTTTCCCAGTTGACTGTCAGGCCCAGTTTCTCGAGGTGCTCGAGCAGTGTGGCCCTGTGTTCTATGAGCTCTGACCGCGATCGAGCTAGAATCAGCCAATCGTCCAAGTAGTTCATAACTCGCATGCCCCGAAGTCTCAGGGGTGCGAGAGCCGCGTCCATGCACTTCGTAAATGTACGGGGTGCCAAGGACAGGCCGAACGGCAGGACTGTGTATTGATATGCCTGGCCCTCGAACGCGAATCTAAAGAATCGCCTGTGATGGGACGCTATTCGTATTTGGAAATAGGCGTCTTTCAGATCTATTGACATAAACCAGTCCCCGTGGCGCACTTGCGCGAGGATTTTCCTGGTCGTAAGCATCTTGAACTGGCGCTTCACAAGCGCTTTGTTCAGCTGTCTCAGATCTAGAATGGGTCTGAAGCCCCCATCTTTTTTCGGTACCAGAAAATATCTGCTGTATAAGCCCCCTTCGCTCTGAGCCTGAGATAGGGGCTCTATGGCCCCTTTGCTCAGCAGTTTCGCTATCTCGGCTCGAAGTAGATGAGATACTTCGTTTCTCACCGTAGTCTCGACGCGCGCCGTATAACGGCGGGGACGTCGCGCGAATTGTAGCGAATAGCCTCTCTTTATAGTGTTCAGCACCCAGTCTGATACCCCGGGTAGCTTTGACCACGCGTCTGCGTGAATAGCTAGAGGTAGAATGCAGACCGGGCTCTGGCCGCGACCAGGCAGCGGCTCGAGAGCCCCGGTACCCTGGGAACACAACGCCGTGTTTACAGCGTTCGAGGCGGGGGGCGCGCTGATCACAGCGGGCAGCCTGGCCGCACTCAAATTCTCTATGGCGGGACGCACAGCGAGAGTGAGCGGGGCGAATCCCGTAGGATTCAGCGTGTTTGCGGGGGGATGTGGGCGCAAAACTACGGGCACATCTACTGCACTGCGCACGCTTTCGGTCGGAGCCGATAGACTGTGTATTGGTTTCGTTTTTACAGAAACCAAGGGACACGCGGCGTGTAGTGTGAGCGGGCATTGTATGGGCGCATTCACTACATTGTCTGCACAATCGACCTGAGTCAGATTTATGTGTGCTAGCCTCGCACCGTGGCGGGCTGTGTCTAGGTGTGGGAATGGGCACTGGGGCGTGGGCATTCTTACGACACTCATAACACCATCGGCCGTGGCCGGTACACCAGAAAATACACTCTTTATTGGATTTATCTGGGTAGCCATAAAAACGGCTTTTGTGTGCAGGCAAGCGGGCTGAGACACCGGCTGCTTCACTGCTAAATACACTGGTACAGTCACATCGCAAGGAACTGAACGAGCGAATCGTTTCGGTGGGGAACCGGCCGCAGCGGGATCCGAACACCGTCGCTTTCCTAGAGTGGCTAGGAAAGCTTCGAGGCCTCGGGCTTGAGCTCAATCTTCGGCCGGGGCCCGCGCTGAGCGGTGCGGCGTCCAGCAGAGCGAGAGCGCGGTCTCTGGTCCCGGGCCTGGCGGCGCTGTGTAGCGGCGGCTGCGGGCGATGCAGGCTGAGGCTGAGACATGCGAGCAGACGGCTGTTTAGAGCGACTTGCAGCGGAGCTCGAGCGCTTCGGGAGGAAGTGCTTCATGGCCTGCGAAGTCTTCTGCACCTCAGAATATCTGTCCGCGAAATCCTTGACGGCAGATCCGAAGAGGCCCGCAGGGGAGATGGGCGCGTCGAGGAATACAGAGCGCTCAGCTTCCGTCATCTCAGACAGCGTCAACCACAGATGTCTCTCAGCAACGGTGAGAGAGGCCATATTCCGCCCCATGGCCTGAGCAGCGGCTTTAGCGGCGCGTAGAGCAAGGTCCGTAGCGCCTCGTAAATCCGCCACACTGACAGCCCCGGGCCCTTCCTCGTCCAATTTAAGGAGAAGGTCAGCCTGGTAAATCTGCAAGACCGCCATAGTATGCAGCGCTGAGACCGCCTGTCCAGCGGCTGTGTAAGCGCGCCCGTGCAGCAATGACGTCACCCGGCAGGCTTTGGAAGGAAGCGTCGTCTGCACGCGCCGTCCCGCAGAGGGCGGGCAGAGATGCGACACAACCGCCGCCTCCACAGGAGGAATGGAGAGATATCCTTTATCTCCTGCGCCGACGACAGAGGAAAAAGCCGCAGAGGTGGAAGTGCGCAGCCTGGCGGAGAAAGGGGCGGTCCATGACTTGGCGACTTCATCGTGAAGCTCAGGGAGGAAGGGGGCGGCCCTAGACCTAGACGGGGCTTCAACCTTTTTGAGAAAGCGCCCGTCAAGTCTGTTGCGCGGCGGCAACGCAGGCGCCTCCCACTCGAGGCCGATGCACTCCACGGCCTGGGTGAGCAGACGCATCAGCTCAGCCTCAATGCCGGGTCTCTTCCCAGAGGGTTGGCTAGACACGTCAGCGGGGGGAGGTCCACGGAGCTCGCCCAATCCTCGCTGTCAGAAGCCACAAGAGAGCATACCTCAGCAGGTTCGTCGAACTCGGGAGCGGATGCGGCGGCTGACGGCGGGCGCTGTCCGTCCGGGAGCGACTCAAGTGAAGCCGGCGAAGCAGGCGGGCGAACCGGCGAGCTTTGGCGGGCTGGAGAAGGCTCGGGAGCGCGCTGGGCGCGACGCTTCTTGCGGCGCGGCACAGTAGACTGGGACGCGGGCTCAGAGAATGACGCCAGGTGAGTCCTCAGAGTCACCATGGGCAGAAGTTCACAGTGAGGGCATCCACCATCAGCGAGCGCGATAGCCGCGTGCTCATGACCCAGGCAGGACACACAGATGACGTGACGGTCCTCTTCACTGAGTTGGGCGCGGCACGAGCCACAGGAAGGCATCTTTAAAAAGACGCAGCTCTTTTAGAACAGAGAAATGAGTGTTGCATCACGTAAGCAAACACACACTTGAGCAGAGTAAAGGATATAGTACGCCGGAAAGCGCAGCAGGTACGGCGGCTGAAGGCGGCTGGGCCAGCGACTCCAGATGATGGCACGTCCCGCTGAGAAGGCTACAGGTCAACGGCGCGGCTTCTCACTCCGGATCCAGCGATGCGTGAGCTTCGCTGAAGAGTAGAAAAATCAGAGGAAATACAGCTATCGAGTGTATTTATAGGGCGAGACCACGCCTTTACTGGCGGGACATGACGAAATGGACGCGAAGCGCCCATTTCGTCATTACGTCACGCAGTGCCTCAATCGATAGGCTGCAGCTTTTCCAGCAAGGCAGCCAATGGGCGCGCGAGCTGTCTCGCCCTTGTCTGCTTGCTGCTGCAAAGCGTTTTACATTGATTAAAAATTAAGGATAATTTTTGGCTTCAATATCTCGAGGAAAGGAGTTTTCCCCGTAGCGTAAGATATTACGCAGTACGAGAGATACTCTCGTAAGAGAACAATGACAGAGTATGTTTTTATGTTTCCACTGTTCGATCGCGCACGAGAGATCTCTCTCTCGCACGCGCGCACACACACACACACACACACATTGTTCGATCGCGCGATTCGCGCCCGCGCCTCTCTCTCTCGCACACGCGCACGCGCGCACACACACACACACACACACACACACACACACACACACACACACACACACACACACACTGTTCATCGCGCCTCTCTCTCTCGCGCACACACACACACACACACACACACACTCCAGCATTGCAATCTTGATCACAGCCTGTTCATTGCTGCGTTCACAGTCACACCAAAAGCGAAATGAGCGAAATTTATCGCTATTTAAGAGTTTTTTTTTTTGTACCGTGTAGGCTATTCTCCGTGCAAATTCGTGCACTGAACCGTGACGCCCGTACCGTTTCGGTTCGATACGAATACATGTATCGTTCCACCCTTATTCCACGCACATGCACGGGAAACTCATGAATATTAATGTAGGCTCCGCCCACTCCGTCTACAGATGCACAACTCACTTCTTCTCCACATTTCGCGAGATATATGGTGCAAAAGGGAGAGCGCGCAAAACTGGTCACTTAAACACGAAAAACAGTGTTTGAGATTCGTCGCAGCAGATTCAAGCAGCTGTAGTTATGTACTTGTGTTTGTGCTAGAAAAATATACAAGACATTTGTGAGCAAATATTCTACAAGTGTGCAACTCTCAATGGACGAATTCACATACTGATTTGTGGATGAGCAAAATGTCTCCGTGACTTCACATGTTTTGATGTGGGTGTGTAAATGTGTTTTGCACCATATTCACTGCAGCAACTGTAGCAAAAATGTGAGCGTACGAGTTTCTTAATTTGTGATTTGTAGAATAGGATTTGTGCACCTGCAATGAAGAATTTGAGAAGGTGTAACTGTTGTGTTGTGTTTGTGGAAGAGAAAAAAAATTCTACAAGTATGCAACTCTTAAAACATTTCTCTCTGTGACTTCAAATTTACTGATACACATGTGTGGATATTCTCTACAACTACAAATTTCACTGTCACAGGCTTCAGTTGTTTTGCACCATTAATACCTCAGAGAGAGTATAGGGCACTATCTGTCACTTTGAGTGATTTATTGCCCTTGATTGACCACGCCCCTTTTTCCCACGCTAAGCCCCGCCCCTTTTTCCCACGCTAAGCCCCGCCCCTTTTTCCCACGCTTAGCTCAGCCCCCTTTTCCCACGCTTAGGCCCGCCCCCCTCCCACCCACTTCCGGAGAGATCATGTGACCGTGGGAATTCCCACGGTACGGAAACCCTCCCATTCGAACCGGTTCCGGAACCCTACCCATTCGAACCGGTTCCGGTCTGGGCACGTGTTGTACACCTGTTACGAGCACCTGTCTTGATCAATGTAAAAAATGTTCAAAATAATGGAAAAACATTCAAAACAATACATTTTCAATCCTTTTAAGAAGGATAGCAGAAAACAGAGATAGGTTTAGTGTTTTTTATATTAACATGTAGTGATTTAAAACCATTAAATCCATTTATATCATTAAAACATAGTAATGTTCCATTTTACATAAAACATCTGTTTTAAAAAAGTGTTTTCAATCACAATAATAACTAAAACAGCGTGTATTAAAATTATATCAAGTAAATAGTTATGTTTTCTTAAAACATCTAACATCGCTTGTATTAAAATTACATCAAACAAATAGGTCTAATATGTCTTCAGTGTTCACACACACTTGTAAGTTGTTTAAACTGCATTTCTTAAAGTTATCAAAGTGTTTTAGTTCTTAAAACATCTAACATTGATTGTATTAAAACTATTTCTATCATACATTTACAACTATTTTCTATCATACATTTCACCTGTTACGTGTATCTGACTTGATCAATGTAAAAAATGTTCAAAATGATGGAAAAACATTCAAAACAATACATTTTCAATCCTTTTAAGAAGGATGTCAGAAAACAGAGATAGGTTTAGTGTTTTTTATATTAACATGTAGTGATTTAAAACCATTAAATCCATTTATATCATTAAAACATAGTAATGTTCCATTTTACATAAAACATTTGTTTTAATAAAAGTGTTTTCAATCACAATAATAACTAAAACAGCGTGTATTAAAATTATATCAAGTAAATAGTTATGTTTTCTTAAAACATCTAACATCGCTTGTATTAAAATTACATCAAACAAATAGATCTAATATGTCTTCAGTGTTCACACACACTTGTAAGTTGTTTAAACTGCATTTCTTAAAGTTATCAAAGTGTTTTAGCTCTTAAAACATCTAACATCGGTTGTATTAAAACTATTTCTATCAAACATTTACAACTATTTTCTATCATACATTTAAAAAAGTTGTGTTTTTTCACAATAACACAGTGTTTAAAACTATTAAAATAACTTATATCATTAAGATACTATTGTCTTTAGTGTTCATACACGGCGCTAATATTAAAATTATATCAAGTAAATAGTTGTTTTCTTAAAACGTCTAAAACCACGTGTATTAAAATTATATTATGCAAATACATCTAAAACAATAGTTCTATTTTTATCACGCATTTAAAAAAGGTGTACTTTACACATAACACTCAGTGATTAAAAACCATTAAGTCATTTTTATATCATTAAAACACAGTGTAGACCTTTACCTTTACACATTATTTAGTAAAATGTTCCATTTTACATAAACCATATGTTTTAAAAAAGTGTTTGCAATCACAATAATAACTAAAACAGCGGGTGTTTAAATTATATCATGTAAATAGTTTTTTACTTAAAACATCTAAAGACGGTTGTATTAAAATTACATCAAACAATAGTTCTATCTACATTTAAAGAAGGTGTGTTTTTCACAATAACGCACGGTGCTTAAAACTATTAAAACAATTTATATCATTAAGATACTATTGTCTTTAGTGTTCATACACATGAAAAAAGTTTAAAAGTGTTTTCTTAAAGTTATCAAAATGCGTTAGCATTAAAAAACATCTAAAACCGTCTGTATTAAAATTTTCTATCATACATTTAAAAAAAGTTGTGTTTTTCACAATAACACACAGTGCTTAAAACTATTAAAACAACTTATATCATTAAGATACTATTGTCTTTAGTGTTCATACACTGTGCTAATATTAAAATTATATCAAGTAAATAGTTGTTTTCTTAAAACGTCTAAAACCATGTGTATTAAAATTATATTATGCAAATACATCTAATTACTATATTTGAAGTTGCACTTTCCACAATTACACATCGTTTAAAAATATTAAAATGTTGTATAAAGTTAAAATACACATATCTTTAGTGTTTCATACACTTGTAAAATGTTAAAACATTAATGAAAAAGTTTAAATTGTATTTTCTTGACGTTATCGAAATTTTCTAGCATTAAAACATCTAAAACAGTGTGTAATGCAATTTTATATCAAACAATAGATCTATTTTCTATCATACGTTTTCTAAAAATTAAAACATCAAACAATATTAAAGCATATTAAAACTTTATGTTAAAAATCACAGTATCAAAAACACATGCATATTAAAAAACTGACTTACGTTTTTTTTTACATCCACGCTTTGTTGTTGAAAGAAGAACAAAAGTAATCCTGTTTAAAGATTTAATCCACCAGCAAAGATACAACCAGCACCAGCGGGATTGTCCAAAGGTATTAATCCATCTCCAAAGGTATATCAAACTCCAAAACTTTAGAGATTTTAATTCCAAAAGCTGTGTAAATGTAATTCCCCAGGAGCTCCGCGAAACACGTCTACACTCTTACATCCCAAAAGTTAGACTGACATCCGTGAGGTCTACAAAGCAGCCTGACATAGACTCCACCCCTAGACCCTCCCACAACAGGTGCTGAGGCGAGTTCCCACGCGCACACACGCTCTCTTCCCACGCGCACACACGCACACACATACGTCACACAAGCACTCCCACATAATGAAAGAAGAGACGCCCCGTGCTCCGTTTGAAAAGCCGCAAACTCGACGTAGGCCTACATTCTCTTGGAATTTAGGCTACGCTACTACAGAGTCAGACCCAAAGACTCGCGGGAGATGCCTTTATGAAGCTATGATGGATTTAACTTTAGCTCCGCGAAAATTACAAGGATCATGATTCACAAAATGAACCGGCGGAACATGCGGAATATATTTTTCACTTGTCTGGAGGACGTGCGTGTAGGCGTACATATGATTTTGACAAGGACTACGTGAAGACTGATTGACCAATGTGGATATAACGATAGAAGATTTACATGGAATAAGACAGAAGACCCCCTCGATTTGGTTTTCACAGAGTGAGATAATGGATTTTATTTTTACCACGTTATGGATCGGTATGGAAAGACTGAGGAGACGGATTAACAAATGAGGAATATACAGACTGCTCGTGGACCACGTTAATAAATACCCACGTATTAATTAGAAGGTTATAAGGTATATGTATAAATGTATTTAATGTAATAAATAATAAATATAGCCTACTTCCTTTGTATATCCTTTGCATCCATCCTATATCGTTGAACATCGATAAACATGCCCTTACATGCTCCCTGAGACACAGTCAAAGTCTACACGACATGCACGACATAACATACTGTACATATAACACGGGTAGATCACGTAACGATCAACGTGCAAACATAATTAACATTGTAAACATTAGATGGAATGCCTCATTGTTAAGTTTTCATTTCCGTCCATCATGTCCATGCACAATATGTTGCGATCATCCATCCACTAAAGAACAATCCAGATACAATTTCTCAGTGTTATTTATTTCTTAGTTTTCATCTCAATGCGCTGGCATAAACATCAGTGCACGAGGGAGTAGCAGCACGACATTTTTCTTTCACATAGGGGGGGGAGAACACAAGTTGAGTCAAAATAAAAGTCCCTGTTTGTTCACACATGCGCACAATGAACTCTTGCACATTTTTAGTATACAACAGTCAATAGCATAAAGTAAAAACAAAATAACAGTAAGAAACATAAAATAATATAGTTAATGAGAACATAACTCAACACCCCCACTTGTTCTCATCTTCTTTAGTCGTGTACAATGTCATCACAAATATTTAGTTCCCAAACAGAAAACCTTTGAACTTTAGAATTTTCATTTTTGATACAGATTTTGTCAAAATATCAGCCACCATGTCTTCTGTTGCACAGTACACAATATTTATTCTTCCCTCATTGACAGCATCACGGATAAAGTGATATTTCACATCAATGTGTTTAGATCTAGATCTATTTACTGGATTTCTACTCAGTGCAATAGCACCCTGGTTATCACCGTACATCGTGGTGCAAGTGTAAACACTACTGTCCATGCCATTTAGCAGTTGAGTTAGATACATGCTTTCCTGAGTAGTGTTTGCTAGACCAATGTATTCAGCTTCGCAGGTCGACAGTGCCACTGTTGGCTGTTTCTTAGACTTCCATGAAATAGCTGGTCCTTGTTCGGTCATGCTGAAACAGTATCCTGATGTACTACGCCTATCTTCAACAGAAGATGCCCAGTCAGAATCACTGAAAGCTATTAGACTTAAAGTCTTTTCTGTTTTCTTGAAACACAGTTCGTAGTCAACAGTACCTTTTAGGTATCTCAGGACATGTTTAGCAGCTACTAAGTCGTGTGTTTTAGGCTTTGCAAGAGTTTGCGACAGTTTACTGACTATCCAGCTAATGTCTGGTCTGGTACAGGTCATTGCATAGATCAAGCTTCCAACAATTTCACGGTATTCTTTGGGGTTCTTAATCTCGTTGCTGTTTTCTTTCTCATTCCTATTACACTCCACTTTTAACTCACTCGGGGTAGCTTTTGGTTTACAGTTTGACATTCCAAACCTTTCAAGCATTTTGAGAATGTACTTTTTCTGATTCATTTTAATTTCTCCCTCTTTTTGCTCAAACTGAATCCCCAAAAAAAAGGATATTTTCCCTAGATCCTTCATGTTAAATTTGGACTTCATTATTTCTTTAAAACTGTTGAGCTGATCCTCACTTTTTGCTGCAATTATCAAATCATCTACCCAGATGATCACTATGATTGTCTCATTTTCAACCTGCTTCCTATACACACAGTGATCAGACTGATTTCTCTCAAAGTTGTTTTGTTCCAAATGATCATTTAAAAGTTCGTACCAGTTTCTCCCAGACTGTTTTAGGCCATACAGAGATTTCTTCAACTTGCATACTAACTTGTCTCCTATGTCAGATGTCTCTTCAAAACCCTCTGGTTGTTCTAAGTATATGTCTTCCTCTATTGGAGCATGTAAATATGCTGTTTTGACGTCCATCTGATGAACTAAGAAATTGTTCTGAGCAGCTATCTGCATTAATGCCCGTACTGAGGTGAGATTTGCTGTAGGAGCAAATGTCTCATGGTAGTCTATGCCTTCAGTTTGATTGTATCCCTTTGCAACATACCTAGCCTTGAAGATTTTTCCTGTTTCTGAATTTTCTTTAAGGGCATATACCCATCTTCCCCCTACTGTCTTTCTGCCTTCTGGTAGAGTTGTCAATTCAAATGTGTCATTTACTTTAAGTGAGTCCATTTCTTCCTTCATAGCATGTTCCCATCCGGGAGCCTCAGGTGACATAAGGGCCTCTCTATAGGTTTGGGGGACTCCACACACTGCCCTGTAACAATAATCAACACTCACATTGGTTACATCATCTTCGGAGTTTGTCAGGTAATCTTCTAGATATTTTGGGGGTCTCTTTTCTCTTTTCGAGTGGTAATGCTTTTGACTAGCCGAGACTGTTGGACCTGAACTGTTTTTGTTGTCTTCTGTGTCTACTTTTTCCATAGTTCCACCATGTTCTGACACCTCTGTATTGTCTGTATCACTACTCTCCACATCTCCATCTAGGACCTGATTCTCTGTGCTTTCCTCATTTTGTGAGACATCACTACTTTTCTCACTATCCTGTGTCCTGTCTCTGTAGCCTTGAATTTCTAAGTAATCTTCATCGGTTTGTGTCTGTTGTTCAGCACTGCTCTTCCTAATGAATTTCACCAATCTATGTTTTGACACATTTCCTGTCTGTGGATTGTATACCAGATAAGCTGGGCTATTTTTACTATACCCCACAAATATTCCCTTCTCACATCTAGGGTCCAATTTCTTATGATTGTGTGTGTACGCATAGCATTCTGATCCAAAAACCCACATTTTAGAAAGGTCTGGCTTTCTTCCTGTCAACATGAAGTATGGAGTATTCTTAGTTCTGTCATTATAGCATCTATTACGGATGTGAGTTGCAGTTTGAACAGCATAAGGCCACAGATCCTTTGGTAATCCCTTCTCTATTAGCAGACACCTTCCCATTTCAAAAATGGTTCGCCATTGTCTCTCAGCTGTACCATTTTGATGAGGAGAGTACGGAGATGATGTATCATGTCTTATACCTTTTTCTCGTAAAAGTGACTGAAATGCATTGCCTGTGTATTCTGTGCCATTGTCTGATCTTATGCATTTGACTCTTCCGTATGGTGCACTGTCTGCAAGGAACTTCTCTGTCGCTAGAGTAGTGTCACTCTTGTTCTTAAGGAAGTAAACAGATACTGCCCCTGAAAAATCATCTGTGAATGAAATGGCATACTTATATCCATCTTGAGAAGTTGGTTCAATGGGACCTGCTAAGTCAGTGTGTACCAATTCTAGGGCCTCACCAGCTTTTGTGTCGGTTTTCCTATTTCTGCTGTTTATGAACTTTCCCTCAGTACAAACATTACAGTCTAGTTTGGTATTACCTGTGATTTTCATACCCTCCACCACTTCAGGTAATTTCAACACATCACTAACATTACAATGTCCCATGATCTCATGCCACGTTTTAACGTCACAAGTTAGACTCACTTTGTCCCTGGACATTATATCAGTAACTGACGCATCAACACATTGTTTGTTGTTATTTACCGTTTTCAGGTAGTACAGTCTCTCGTGCTCTTCTATGCGGAACACAGTTCCATCCTTGCTTATCAGTTCATTCTGTCCTTCCTGGAAGATCACCCTGGCCCCATCTGTTGTAGCAGCTTGAACGGAGATGATGTTCTGTGGGTATGATGGTATGAACAAGGCCTTCTTTAGGGTGATTCTGACGCATTTCCCTTCCACGTCCAGCAGTAACACCTCTGCGTCGCCCCGCTTTAATGCGATGTTGTTCATCCTGGCTCCGTCCGCCAGTTCCATGTAGTGTGACTTTGGGTCGAAACTCTCGTCAAATTTTGTGAAATCGCTCTTCTCTGTTAAAATGTGGGATGTTGCTCCACAGTCTACCATCAGTCCATTTTTCGTAATGTTGTCTGGAAGAAATGTTTGACTGACTTTGAACACAAATGTTTGTTCTTTCTCATGCTTCTCTTGTTTTTCTGCAGCCTGTTTTGCTTCATCTTTGTGCCCGTCCTTTCTCCGGCGGCATGTCTCATCACTGTGTGTTGAACTTCTATGGTAGCCGCACCACTTAGGTACGCCTTTTTGGCGGCAATCGCGCGCAATATGACCGCGGTTTCCACATCCGTAGCAGGTCACGGATGCTATGTGCACTTTCATCACATTATCAGATTTGGGTTTATCATCAAATTTTTCTGTCTCTTCATAGCTTCTTAGTTTGCTTTTGAACTGGGTGAAAGTCAATTCTTCACTACTCTGTGTAGTATGGATAGCAAAAGGTTTGTAGGAATCCGGCAGACCCTTTAGGATCATAGCTATTATAAGTCCGTCACTTATTACTTCTTTTGCGTTTCTTAGGGAAGTTACCGCTTTCTCGGCTCGGATAATGTAGTCTGTTATCGTCTCGTCAGATTCCTTCTTTAACGAAGTTAGTTCAGTGTATAGGGCGATAATTCTGGGCTTACCCTGACTGGCGTAGTGATCTCGAAGTATTTGTAGAGCTTTTCTGCCGTCATCAGTCGCCTCTCGCATCACCAGTGACAAGCTTTTGTCGTCAAGAAACTGGATTAGTTCAGCGTAGCACTCCTCATTCTTTTCCTCGTCTATATCCCCAGTAGACAGTATTGTTTCTTTTAAACCCATTATTCTCAGATGACCAAGGAGTTTTACTTCCCATAGTTCGTAGTTATTCTCGTCTCCGTCGAAGACTAGCCTCTGCCATCTTCCTCCTGTAACGTTAGCATTTGCGCGCCTGGGCCCATAACCTGTTAAGTTTTCATTTCCGTCCATCATGTCCATGCACAATATGTTGCGATCATCCATCCACTAAAGAACAATCCAGATACAATTTCTCAGTGTTATTTATTTCTTAGTTTTCATCTCAATGCGCTGGCATAAACATCAGTGCACGAGGGAGTAGCAGCACGACATTTTTCTTTCACATAGGGGGGGGAGAACACAAGTTGAGTCAAAATAAAAGTCCCTGTTTGTTCACACATGCGCACAATGAACTCTTGCACATTTTTAGTATACAACAGTCAATAGCATAAAGTAAAAACAAAATAACAGTAAGAAACATAAAATAATATAGTTAATGAGAACATAACTCAACACTCATTATCTAAATTCTCTCTTATGAACGTATTATACAATAAAATATGCACATGTGTTTACAATTAGTTGCACGCACACACATATTCCTTAGTTAACAACACTTGATTTGAGCTATTATTACATTGAACAAGCGAAGTTCGCACTCACACACAAACACACTCCTACAATGTATTGTCTGTGGTAAGATCAGGGACTTGTTTTTAATTAAAGAAAGTTTCGTTTTTCACATATATTTGAAAAGTTCACCAACACATTTAAAAGTTTTTAAAAAGTTGTATAAAGTTATGGTTGGTATTCGTACATTTTACTACATTATCAGAACATGTTAGAGAAAGTTGTTACTTCTTTTTAATTCTGTATTTTTACAGACCTAAAACCATGATGCTTCAAAGTATGGAATATAAGTTTTTGAACATTTATAAGATTTTGAACATTTATAAATTTGTGTATTGCAAAAGCAGAAGTCTATTTTTTATTCTGTATTTTTACAGACCTAAAACCAGGATTAGAAGTAGTCAAAGACAAACGATTTTGAACATTTATAAATTTGTGTGTTGCAAAAGCAGAAGTCTATTTTCCTTTGAAAAACAAACCTTGAAACAACTATGCTTTCTTAGAATGTCATCAGCCGTAGAAATGTCTTGCGTACGTCTCTCTCACAGCTATCGCCGGAATTCCCCTCATCACCTAATGTACACCTAAAGAAGACATTTACAAGGATCGTGAAACATGTCTTAAATTGAAATCTATAAGTGACCCTCAAATTCTGTGCATGCAACAAAACACATCGCAGCCGTGTACGATGATTTATCATAAAATTACTTCTGTCACATTGTTTGAAGAAAAAAACTTTAATCAGCTGGTGCTTAATAACTATTGAAGTTATTAAACAATGAATTTGGTAATGATGTGTTTTATGTGTTATATCTTGTTTTAATTTTAACTAAATACATTTGAATGCTCTAAAGGTTTATACCTGAAGTTTAACATATTAATACATGGTAAAAGTTTTTCTTTTACTTCCTATCTACTTTCTAAATGCTTGTTACAACTCTTATTGCGAACAATCCACCCATGCATATGTTTTGATCTTGTAATGTTTAATCAAAATGTTGTAATTGGAGTGAAAATCACTAAGTCACTAAACAATAGTTACACCCTCTGTTTACGACGTCATGACGGATACGCCCCCTCCATCATCTTGCTCAGATAGCAGATGACACCGTTCACGGCTTGTTTCTCGGATTGTACAAGTTTGACATGATGTACCTGTACCATATTATTGTAATGCAAACACATTTGAAAATACAAACTCTTATACGCCTTTAAGTACTATAAGTGTTATGTGAAAAGTAAGACTTTTTAAAATGTAAATAGACCTATTGTTTGATGTAATTTTAAAACAAACGGTTTTAGATGTTTTAAGAAAACATAACTATTGACTTGATATAATTTGAATACACGCTGTTTTAATATTAACACATTTTTATAACTTTAAGAAAACACAATTTTAACTTTCTCATTGATGTTTTAAGTGTAATAACGCTAAAGATATGTGTATTTTAACTTTATACATCTTTAAACACTAGGTAATTGTGAAAAAAGTACATCTTCAAATATAGTAATTAGCTATATTTGTATGATATCATTTTAAAAACATATTGTTTTAGATGTTTTTAATGCTAAAACATTTTGATAAATTTAAGAAAACACAATTTAAAACTTATTTATTTAATTATTTAATTATTTTTTAATTTCATTAATTATTTATTTTTATGTCTAAACGTTTTTAACATTTTACAAGTGTATGGTGACCGCCAAAAACACACTTTTATACAGTACATAGTTTTAAACATGATTTTTAACACAATGTAGTTTTAATATCTACATAGTTTAATATGTTTTAATTTAAAAAATGTGTAATAACACTAAATATACTAAAACTACTACTTTTGTTCAAATATATGTTGGAAAATAGATCTATTGCTTAATATAAAATTTGAATACAACCTGTTTTAGATGCTTTATTAAGAAAACATAACTAATCTTTGTAACTGTGATATACACTTTAATATATGTAAATTTAATCTAAATTAAGCTTTGGTACCGAAATTGGTACAGAGAACCGTGAATTTTTACTGGTATTGGTACCGAATACTGAAATTTTGGTACCGTGACAACACTAATGTAAATTACAGTCACAATGCATCAGAAGTAACTGTAAGTCCAGCATGTCACCAGAGAGATATTATGGCGAGAGATATTTAGGTATGATAGTATGGTTTAGATTATTTATTTTGACATCTAAATATAAGCAATGTACCTATTGTATATAGGCCTAACCCCGCACGTCAGCTTTAAAACAGTAATCTACATTCTGAATAAACCATTGTTACGTCTGTAACATACATATTCTTTGAGGTTGGGGAACACTGTTTCCAATCACAGTTAAACAAAAACAAATAAACATACAGCAAGAAACACTGAGATAACACAAAACAGATCTAAGAACTCAATATGTTACATTGTCATTCTACAAATAATGTATTTACTGTTTTCAGTTACACCCCTCCCCCTCACAATGGTTCATTCCATCTGCACTGTCCGAGCTACGATCGCTAGTGTAGCGTCTCTCGCTTATTGCACTTGCAATGCAGTGTAGACAGTGTGACACACACAGGCATGTCACATAAAGTCAGTGCATCAAAAACGGAAAGAAAAAGAAGGAAAAGAGAAGACAGAGAACGCCAAAGTCGACAGTATGTGTCACAGTTTTTCAAAAAGAAAGGTAGCTTGCCTGTATTCCAAAACTTTCAGAGTTACTTATTTTTGTTGCTACATGACCCGCTTTTATCTAGCTAGCTTAGTAAAATAATTACTGAATTATGATTTACATCCAACAATAACAACATCTCTATTGTCTTGGGGGTTATCATGTCTCGTAGACGATAGGTGTGTTCGACATTGACTGCGGCTGGATGTAAGCGATCGGCGAGAGTAGCCGTGTGCAGGCGGGGAGGAGCTGCAAACGGAGACGTGAAGTCGGACACTTTCTGGTTCCCGTAGTGACAGCTCACGTGGTGTTTGTATAGCCTACTTTACCACAGCTGAAGTGAAATAAATGCAATATTTACAAAATACACAAATGTTTCAGAGACATTTTCATTCAATACTTTATGTACTGCTTCATACAGCGTCTGTTTGAAAAAGAATAAAGTTCAACATAAGTCTACAGCTACTATCAATGAAGTGTAATCAACGTTTTTTAATCAGTTTTATTTTGATAAACATAACCCAATACATCTCGACTACATGAAAAGAGTGTTTACTGTTATAAAAAACTGATTTGTGAGCTTTAGTGGAACTAAATGTGTGAGAATAAACACGAAACGCACGTGATCGTTGTCATGCAGTGAGTCCAGCGAATCGTGGAACAGCTGTGTCGTCATCAGAGCTCCCGCAGCCGCTCTTCAGAAGCTGCGCTGGCTGAGTCCTCCGGCTACTCTCGAATCGCTCTCGCGCTACTTTGATGGCATACGTCACAGTCACGTGGCGTCGGCGCTGTATCAAGTCGGACAGAATTTCTAACCGGCATGCACTGCTTCAAGTCAGCCGCCGATCGGTTTGCGCAGAGCTGCATGAAGTCGAACAA
The DNA here is from genome assembly GCA_036326025.1 of Chrosomus eos. Lineage (NCBI taxonomy): Eukaryota > Metazoa > Chordata > Actinopteri > Cypriniformes > Leuciscidae > Chrosomus > Chrosomus eos. The sequence continues at coordinate 177,286 of JAZAVI010000339.1, read as the reverse complement.
GCCTACAGATTCAGCGGCTGCTGGCTGCACACACACACCTCCTCCTCCCCCACGTCCCCCCCGTCCTCGTCTCAGCCAAACAAAGTGAGCCTGAGCGCGAAACTTCACGAAGATTGAAGCCTCTAAACACATCTTATCTACTGTGTTCACCACATGATGATAACTTTACAAAACTAAAAGTTATCTACACGCTTCAAAAATTACAAAATCAGTTTGCCGTGTATGTGTCCCGTGTTCTGTGAAGTCACAGTGCTGCTGCTATCGATGTTGTCAAACTTGACGTTCTTAATGTAAATAAAATGCCCCAGAAAAAATTATATCAAATTGAATAAAACATGTGTCTATAGTAACCATTTGCTATAAGGAGTTTACAAAATAGATATTTTAATATTTTATAATAGGCCAATAAAAATAATATGGTTATTATTACGTGTGTTTGACTTATACAGATGCAGAGTCAGCAATTGAGATAATAAATGTTCTCCCTTTTATGTAAACAAGTAGCCTACATATTTCTACATTTTTCTCTTGTTTGTTTGTACACATCTTTAGACAATTTATTTATGCAATGTGCTAAGTACCCATTTTAAAGTATACAGGACATTTTTATTGGGTTAAATTTTATCTGTAAAAAATGTAGGAGGCCCCATTTTAATATTTTATAATAGGCCAATAAAAATAATATGGTTATTATTACGTGTGTTTGACTTATACAGATGCAGAGTCAGCAATTGAGATAATAAATGTTCTCCCTTTTATGTAAACAAGTAGCCTACATATTTCTACATTTTTCTCTTGTTTGTTTGTACACATCTTTAGACAATTTATTTATGCAATGTGCTAAGTACCCATTTTAAAGTATACAGGGCATTTTTATTGGGTTAAATTTTATCTGTAAAAAATGTAGGAGGCCCCAGAAACTTTGTTTTCCATAGGGCCCAGAATTTCTGGAGGCACCCCAGCGTGTAAACACTTGGCATTGTTTAAACTCAATTTAAACAGCTTGTCTATTATTCAAAAGATGCTGTGAGGTATGGGTATAATACAAACCATTTGTCCATTTTTTTTTAAATGCAGCTAAACAAAAGAATAAAGATCATTTAATTATTATTATTTAATACCTCCTAATGGTCTGGATTAGGGTTGCATGTTGTTTTTATGATCTCAGACATGGCCACAAAATATTTTTTAAAAACAATTTATTTAAACAATATATTGAGAGATAAACAGTATATTCATACATTGAAACGTTATACAATATATTCATACATTGAAATGTTAAACAATAAGTAAAAGTAAAACAATAGTAATGACATTAAAGTTTGTCTAACAGAAAATAAAATTTTTGCAGGCTGTGTTGTCTTCCTCTAGGATGTAGCTGAGTAGAGTTTCAACGATTTCGCAGACGGCACAGAGTTTCTCATTTTTTGAAAACAGTGACGCACATAGATCTGTTACAAACGTACACATACAGAGAACTCCAAACTCGTCCCTACAATCAAACACCACACCCAGAACTTTTCTGAGGATTACACAGATCGGCTCGTTGGCATTAAGACACACGATCGTAACATCACGCCATGAATTTGTTAGGCCTCTTACAATCATTTCATTTTTGAGTTTTGTTACACGTCTAGTATCTCCCGTACAGTCCTTATTCGAATCACACACAGCATCGATGATCTTATGCATCAAGTCAACCATCTGGGCTCTAAAATAATCTTCAAACATAGAGTCTATGGTATCTCTTAAACGGCACTCTTTGCTCATGGCACAGTCAAACACCGTAGGCTTGTTTGCAGCATCTTCAGAACTCAATGGGCAGTTATGCTCCATCGTGCTTTTAGTCCAAAGTTTTTAGATTTTTAGAACTCAACTTCATGGATGGTGTAAACTTTATCCCCTATCCGATGTTGAAAGATTCGGATAGTTCCTGGAATGTCATGTGATTGAGTCGTTGCAGCACGATCATCCAAGTCTTGTGCATTAACATTCTGAAGTTGTGGGTTATGGGTCAGATCCTCCATAGTGATGTCAGTCGAAGAAGCACAATGCGTGTCATGCTCAGGTATATAAGAATGTTGAAGCATTCTTTGGTTGTCCATGTAACAATCAGACAATGTTCCTTCAACCTTTGATCGCTGAGATGTTGTAGTAGTATACATGTCTATGCTGGAACTCGTACTGTCCTGTTAGGTCAGCTCTGTCAGGAGGTCACCGGCTCTGTGTCTCTCTGTGAGATTATCAGGGTGGATATATAACCCTACTGGAGGGGGCGTATCCGTCATGACGTCGTAAACAGAGGGTGTAACTATTGTTTAGTGACTTAGTGATTTTCACTCCAATTACAACATTTTGATTAAACATTACAAGATCAAAACATATGCATGGGTGGATTGTTCGCAATAAGAGTTGTAACAAGCATTTAGAAAGTAGATAGGAAGTAAAAGAAAAACTTTTACCATGTATTAATATGTTAAACTTCAGGTATAAACCTTTAGAGCATTCAAATGTATTTAGTTAAAATTAAAACAAGATATAACACATAAAACACATCATTACCGAATTCATTGTTTAATAACTTCAATAGTTATTAAGCACCAGCTGATTAAAGTTTTTTTCTTCAAACAATGTGACAGAAGTAATTTTATGATAAATCATCGTACACGGCTGCGATGTGTTTTGTTGCATGCACAGAATTTGAGGGTCACTTATAGATTTCAATTTAAGACATGTTTCACGATCCTTGTAAATGTTTTCTTTAGGTATACATTAGGTGATGAGGGAATTCCGGCGATAGCTGTAAGAGAGACGTACGCAAGACATTTCTACGGCTGATGACATTCTAAGAAAGCATAGTTGTTTCAAGGTTTGTTTTTCAAAGGAAAATAGACTTCTGCTTTTGCAACACACAAATTTATAAATGTTCAAAATCGTTTGTCTTTGACTACTTCTAATCATGGTTTTAGGTCTGTAAAAATACAGAATAAAAAATAGACTTCTGCTTTTGCAATACACAAATTTATAAATGTTCAAAATCTTATAAATGTTCAAAAACTTATATTCCATACTTTGAAGCATCATGGTTTTAGGTCTGTAAAAATACAGAATTAAAAAGAAGTAACAACTTTCTCTAACATGTTCTGATAATGTAGTAAAATGTACGAATACCAACCATAACTTTATACAACTTTTTTAAAACTTTTAAATGTGTTGGTGAACTTTTCAAATATATGTGAAAAACGAAACTTTCTTTAATTAAAAACAAGTCCCTGATCTTACCACAGACAATACATTGTAGGAGTGTGTTTGTGTGTGAGTGCGAACTTCGCTTGTTCAATGTAAATAATAGTTCAAATCAAGTGTTGTTAACTAAGGAATATGTGTGTGCGTGCAACTAATTGTAAACACATGTGCATATTTTATTGTATAATACGTTCATAAGAGAGAATTTAGATAATGAGGCATTCCATCTAATGTTTACAATGTTAATTATGTTTGCACGTTGATCGTTACGTGATCTACCCGTGTTATATGTACAGTGTTATGTCGTGCATGTCATGTTTATCCTGTTCGAAGGACCGTGTAAAAACTCCGGTTCACATTTAACTTCTCTGCTTCAGTGTATTTAAATGGATACAGGATGTCCAACAAAAAAGGATGGATGCAAAGGATATGCAAAGGAAGTAGGTTATATTTATTATTTATTACATTAATTACATTTATACATATACCTTATAACCTAATACGTGGGTATTTATTAACGTGGTCCACGAGCAGTCTGTATATTCCTCATTTGTTAATCCGTCTCCTCAGTCTTTTCATACCAATCCATAATGTGGTAAAAAATAAAATCCAATATCTCGCTCTGTGAAAACCAAATCGAAGGTGCTCTGTTGTATTCCATGTAAACCTTCTATCGTTATATCCACATTGATCAATCTGCCATCACGTAAATCCATGTCAAAATCACATGTACGCCTACACGCACGTCCTCCAGACAAGTGAAAAATATATTCCGCATGTTCCGCCGGTTCATTTTGTGAATCATGATCCTTGTAATTTTCGCGGAGCTAAAGTTAAATCCATCATAGCTTCATAAAGGCATCTCCCGCGAGTCTTTGGGTCTGACTCTGTAGTAGCGTAGCCTAAATTCCAAGAGAATGTAGGCCTACGTCGAGTTTGCGGCTTTTCAAACGGAGCACGGGGCGTCTCTTCTTTCATTATGTGGGAGTGCTTGTGTGACGTATGTGTGTGCGTGTGTGCGCGTGGGAAGAGAGCGTGTGTGCGCGTGGGAACTCGCCTCAGCACCTGTTGTGGGAGGGTCTAGGGGTGGAGTCTATGTCAGGCTGCTTTGTAGACCTCACGGATGTCAGTCTAACTTTTGGGATGTAAGAGTGTAGACGTGTTTCGCGGAGCTCCTGGGGAATTACATTTACACAGCTTTTGGAATTAAAATCTCTAAAGTTTTGGAGTTTGATATACCTTTGGAGATGGATTAATACCTTTGGACAATCCCGCTGGTGCTGGTTGTATCTTTGCTGGTGGATTAAATCTTTAAACAGGATTACTTTTGTTCTTCTTTCAACAACAAAGCGTGGATGTAAAAAAACGTAAGTCAGTTTTTTAATATGCATGTGTTTTTGATACTGTGATTTTTAACATAAAGTTTTAATATGCTTTAATATTGTTTGATGTTTTAATTTTTAGAAAACGTATGATAGAAAATAGATCTATTGTTTGATATAAAATTGCATTACACACTGTTTTAGATGTTTTAATGCTAGAAAATTTCGATAACGTTAAGAAAATACAATTTAAACTTTTTCATTAATGTTTTAACATTTTACAAGTGTATGAAACACTAAAGATATGTGTATTTTAACTTTATACAACATTTTAATATTTTTAAACGATGTGTAATTGTGGAAAGTGCAACTTCAAATATAGTAATTAGATGTATTTGCATAATATAATTTTAATACACATGGTTTTAGACGTTTTAAGAAAACAACTATTTACTTGATATAATTTTAATATTAGCACAGTGTATGAACACTAAAGACAATAGTATCTTAATGATATAAGTTGTTTTAATAGTTTTTAAGCACTGTGTGTTATTGTGAAAAACACAACTTTTTTTAAATGTATGATAGAAAATTTTAATACAGACGGTTTTAGATGTTTTTTAATGCTAACGCATTTTGATAACTTTAAGAAAACACTTTTAAACTTTTTTCATGTGTATGAACACTAAAGACAATAGTATCTTAATGATATAAATTGTTTTAATAGTTTTAAGCACCGTGCGTTATTGTGAAAAACACACCTTCTTTAAATGTAGATAGAACTATTGTTTGATGTAATTTTAATACAACCGTCTTTAGATGTTTTAAGTAAAAAACTATTTACATGATATAATTTAAACACCCGCTGTTTTAGTTATTATTGTGATTGCAAACACTTTTTTAAAACATATGGTTTATGTAAAATGGAACATTTTACTAAATAATGTGTAAAGGTAAAGGTCTACACTGTGTTTTAATGATATAAAAATGACTTAATGGTTTTTAATCACTGAGTGTTATGTGAAAAGTACACCTTTTTTAAATGCGTGATAAAAATAGAACTATTGTTTTAGATGTATTTGCATAATATAATTTTAATACACGTGGTTTTAGACGTTTTAAGAAAACAACTATTTACTTGATATAATTTTAATATTAGCGCCGTGTATGAACACTAAAGACAATAGTATCTTAATGATATAAGTTATTTTAATAGTTTTAAACACTGTGTTATTGTGAAAAAACACAACTTTTTTAAATGTATGATAGAAAATAGTTGTAAATGTTTGATAGAAATAGTTTTAATACAACCGATGTTAGATGTTTTAAGAGCTAAAACACTTTGATAACTTTAAGAAATTCAGTTTAAACAACTTACAAGTGTGTGTGAACACTGAAGACATATTAGATCTATTTGTTTGATGTAATTTTAATACAAGCGATGTTAGATGTTTTAAGAAAACATAACTATTTACTTGATATAATTTTAATACACGCTGTTTTAGTTATTATTGTGATTGAAAACACTTTTATTAAAACAAATGTTTTATGTAAAATGGAACATTACTATGTTTTAATGATATAAATGGATTTAATGGTTTTAAATCACTACATGTTAATATAAAAAACACTAAACCTATCTCTGTTTTCTGACATCCTTCTTAAAAGGATTGAAAATGTATTGTTTTGAATGTTTTTTCCATCATTTTGAACATTTTTTACATTGATCAAGTCAGATACACGTAACAGGTGAAATGTATGATAGAAAATAGTTGTAAATGTATGATAGAAATAGTTTTAATACAATCGATGTTAGATGTTTTAAGAACTAAAACACTTTGATAACTTTAAGAAATGCAGTTTAAACAACTTACAAGTGTGTGTGAACACTGAAGACATATTAGACCTATTTGTTTGATGTAATTTTAATACAAGCGATGTTAGATGTTTTAAGAAAACATAACTATTTACTTGATATAATTTTAATACACGCTGTTTTAGTTATTATTGTGATTGAAAACACTTTTTTAAAACAGATGTTTTATGTAAAATGGAACATTACTATGTTTTAATGATATAAATGGATTTAATGGTTTTAAATCACTACATGTTAATATAAAAAACACTAAACCTATCTCTGTTTTCTGCTATCCTTCTTAAAAGGATTGAAAATGTATTGTTTTGAATGTTTTTCCATTATTTTGAACATTTTTTACATTGATCAAGACAGGTGCTCGTAACAGGTGTACAACACGTGCCCAGACCGGAACCGGTTCGAATGGGTGGGGTTCCGGAACCGGTTCGAATGGGAGGGTTTCCGTACCGTGGGAATTCCCACGGTCACATGATCTCTCCGGAAGTGGGTGGGAGGGGGACGGGACTAAGCGTGGGAAAAGGTGGCTGAGCTAAGCGTGGGAAAAAGGGGCGGGGCTTAGCGTGGGAAAAAGGGGCGGGGCTTAGCGTGGGAAAAAGGGGCGTGGTCAATCAAGGGCCATAAATCACTCAAAGTGACAGATGGTGCCCTTCATTCTCTCTTACCTCCATAGTCTACCTGGACGATGTGATCGTCTTCTCCCCTGATTTCCGCACTCACCTGCACCATCTAGAAGAAGTGTTCAGGGCCATGGAGAAATATGGGCTGAAGCGTAGGCCAGACAAATGTGACCCGTTACAGAAACCAGGGACGCAAGTCGGCAGCACAACTTGCGAGAAAAATGAGAAACAAGCGTTTTTTTCCAAAATTTGTGATTTACGCTTTTTTGCAGAATCTGTTAGTTGAAATCTCGAAGAAGCCTCTCCATGTTTGAGATAGCAGTATTGGTATATTTAAAAGCTTACATTTTGAGGTTGAAATCGGCTTGTTTTCGTAGATTCTAGCACGCAGTAGGGGCGTGGTGTTTTATTGTCTGTGTGTATTTATACTCTTAGATCGACTACAAAAACTACACTTAGATCGACTACAAAACTACACTGGTGTTCAGGGACAGGCATTAAGCTGGTTTAGATCGTACTTATCAGACCGTTACCATTTCGTCTGTTTAAATGGGGAAAAATCAAAGATAACATCAGTAGACTATGGAGTGCCGCAAGGATCTGTCCTAGGCCCTCTGCTATTCTCAATATATATGATGCCACTTGGTAATATTATAAGAAAACATGGAATTAGTTTTCACTGTTATGCTGATGACACTCAATTATATATCTCATCACGACCAGATGAAAACACTAACTTATCTAACTTGACAGAGTGTCTAAAAGATATAAAATGCTGGATGACGTGTAATTTCCTGCTATTAAATTCAGATAAAACGGAGGTATTACTTATTGGTCCAAAAAACTACCCACAATATCCCTTACAATACAACTTTAATTTAGAAGGATGTCCTGTTACTTTATCCACTACAGTAAAAGACCTGGGTGTTATACTAGACCGCAACTTGACTTTCGAAAATCATATCTCATATGTTACAAGAACAGCCTTTTTCCACCTTAGAAACATTGCTAAGCTACGTAACATGCTATCTGTTTCAGATGCAGAAAAGTTAGTTCATGCATTCATGACCTCGAGACTAGATTACTGTAATGCTTTATTAGCTGGTTGTCCTGCATCCTCAATAAACAAGCTACAGTTAGTCCAAAATGCAGCCGCTAGAGTTCTTACTAGATCAAGAAAATATGATCATATAACACCAATTTTATCATCTCTACACTGGTTACCTATTAAGTTCCGTATCAATTACAAAGTATTACTATTGACTTATAAAGCTCTAAATGGTTTAGCTCCTGTGTATTTAACAGACCTTCTATCGCCCTACAATCCATCGCGCTCTTTAAGATCACAAAATTCGAGGCTTCTGGTCGTTCCTAGGATATCTAAGTCTACTAAAGGAGGGAGGGCGTTCTCACATTTATCTCCTAAACTCTGGAATAGCCTTCCTGATATTGTTCGAGACTCAGACTCGCTGTCCCAGTTTAAAACTAGATTAAAGACTCATCTCTTTAACCAAGCATTCACTTAATGCTTACCTTTTATACTACTTCTGAATCAGTTCGAATGCATTAATATTATGAACATCAGCTATGCTAATTATTTCCCATCTGTCTTTCTGCTGTTATCTCGGGACGATAGTCCCGAGGTAAATAGCGTTCGTCAGCTCCAGTTTGTATCCAGCCTCTCACGAAGACTTCAGATGCCCCAACACCTGTGGAGAGACGACTAAACGCCGGTGGAGAGACGACTAAACGCCTGTGGAGAGACGACTCGACGCCTGTGAAGAGACGACTAAACACCGGCGATATGTTATGCCTAAATTTATACATGATTAACTAACTGTATTTTTCTTTGTACATTTCTGAAATGCACTTTCTGTAAAGCTGCTTTGAGACAATGTGTATTGTGAAAAGCGCTATACAAATAAACTTGAATTGAATTGAATTGAATTGTATTTCCATACTGAATATGGCGCTTTTGTCCCCGCCCTCCAAGTGAACCGCATGGCTACTTATTATGCTGTGCTCTGGTCGGCTCAATTCAATTCAATGAAGATGGACGCCGCAAAGATTGTCTCAGACGAGCTGAACCGTTGCAGTCACCGGGAAAATGTTTTCGCCGCACTTTGTGGGCTCAGGAAACTGAAATCCGCGCGCGCGCCCTCGGTGCTTGAATACGGCGGCTCGGCTCGCTGACAACGGTAGCTGGCTGTTTCATATGAGACATCCCGATTGCTTTGAATGGGGAACGTTTTGTGAACAGGGAACAGACTTAATGGAGACTTAATGGACTGGCAACAATCGAATTACAGGATGCAGTTAAGACCTTTGCTGCCATGAAGGCCTGCCGTGCGCGTTTCTGAAACGTAAGTTAAGCTTCATTTGCTCTTTAGTCGTTATTTAAGATGCTGAACCTGCTGATGATATAATGTGCTTGCGGACATTTCATTTGTGTGTGTATACGCACATAAGTGATGTAAAGAGATTTGCAACAGTAATTTGAGGAGGTGAAATGTGATTATTTGGAAAATCCCTGTCATGACTGCTTAAAGAAAAATGTCAGCAGGCATTTGCCTCCTGCATAAACTTTAATATTGTTGACATTTTGGGCACACGCGCATTGCGCACTATTTGCGTTATATGTAGGCCTTTGGCATATTGGTCTTTGTGTGTTGTTGCTGGTTTCGCGTTATATCATGGCATATTGGTCTTTGTGTGTTGTTGCTGGTTTTGTGTTATATGTATGGCATAACGATATTGGTCTTTGTGTGTTGTTGCTGGTTTTGCGTTATATGTATGGCATATTGGGCTTTGTGTGTTGTTGCTGGTTTTGCGTTATGTATGGCATAACGTTATTGGTCTTCGTGTGTTGTTGCTGGTTTTGCGTTATATGTATGGCATATTGGTCTTTGTGTGTTGTTGCTGGTATACGTTTCAAATAGAGGGGCAGCACAATTGTTTTTTGCCTAGATTGGCAGAAGTGCATTCGCCGATCCTGGGGTTGAGTTTCCATAAACATTAAAGTTTTTTGTTTTGTGTTCATTCTAAGAACACGTACACGTTATCTCATGTTATCAGCAAATGTTTCAACCCCTTAGCATCAATGGTCAGCCAGTTGAACAAGTCAGTGTTTTTAAATACCTTGGGACAGAGATGGACACATCTCTGTCTTTTTCACAGCACGCAGACACTGTGTATAAGAAAGCCCAGCAGCGCTTACACCTGCTGAGGAAACTTAGAGATTTTAGTGTGAGCAAGACCATTTTAACTAGGGTCTACCAGTCACTCGTTGAATCCATACTCACTTTCAATATCTCAGCCTGGTATAATGCCCTCACCGTCAAGCACAAAACCAAACTTGCACGTATAACAAATCAAGCCAGTAAGATAATAGGCTCCCCTCAAATTCCCTTAACAGAACTTTATACCCGGTCAGTATTGAGGAAAGCCACTACAATCACACAGGATCCCACTCATCCCCTTAACCAATCCTTTCAGTTAATGCCATCAGGTCGACGCTACAGAGTCCCACTTGCAAGAAAAAACATATACAAAAAATCTTTCATTCCCACGGCCATTATTATGCTGAACAACCATAGATAGAACACATCACATTTTTGTATTTTGCACGTCTGTACAGCCAACGTGGCTAAATTGTCTTGAGTGTATTCGTGTTCTTATATGTGTTTTTATGTTATCTGAGCCGGTCTTGTCAAAGACAAATTTCTGTCACTTGTGACAGACAATAAAGTTTTTCTTATCTTATCTTATCTTATGTTTAGTCTGTTTAGACCTTCCCATACCTACTATTGTTATTAGCTAGCAGGAAAAAAAAACCTGTAAAGCACATTGGGGGAGCTTTACAGGGATATGGCTTATCTAAATGAGATGTAAATGAGCCCTATTGTCACTCCCAGCTGCAGAGCGAGGTGAGAGACTGCAGATCTTTAGAGGCGGTTTTCTCCGCTTTTAGTTTTTCTGAGTGCCTACCTTCAAATGGCCACAACTTCTCAAAATATTATCAGATTTCCATGTGTTACACATCGTTGGAAAGCTTGGAGACTACACTTTCAGAATCTGTGAATAACTCAAAATGCCCCAGAACCGACTTGTGTCCCTAGTTTCCGTAACTGGTCACAAATGCCAGTTATTGCGGAAGGAGGTACAGTTCTTGGGGCATCGTGTCAGTGCTGCAGGGATATCCCCCGACCCGGAGAAGGTGGCGGCGGTCCAAGGCTGGGAGCCACCCCGGACAGTGAGGCAGGTGTGGTCGTTCCTGGGGTTCGTGGGACATCATCGACGCTTTATAAAATGATTATCTGGGCTTGCTAAGCCATTGAACCAACTCCTTGCTGGTTCCGGACGTGCCCGTGGCAAAGGCTCCCCGTCAGTGCACTGGGATTCCACCTGTGAGATCGCTTTCCAGAACCTCAAGCAGGAACTTCTGAGGGCCCCTATCTTGGCTTACGCAGACTTCACCCAGCCGTTCCTTCTGTACACTGCAGCAAAGCAGGTTTGGGAGCCGTGTTGGCCCTAGAGCACCAAGGAGTGGAGAGAGTGATTGCATACGCAAGTCGAAGTTTACACCCCGTAGAGCAAAACGCAGGAAGGAAGTCTGAACCCCATTGGTCCCCCTGCGGCCTAAAGCACCTCTGCACATCATAGGAATCGATTTCCTGACTCTAGGGCGGCCGGCGGATCGATTTCAAAATATCCTGGTGATGACTGACCTATTCACTAAATACGCCGGGGCCGTCCCCACCGTAGATCAGATGGCAGTTACCACCGCCAGCGCCCTTTGGAGGGCAGTGATACAACCTTTTGGCTGCCCGGAGACCCTACACTCAGACCAAGGTCCAAATTTTGAGTCCTGAGTCATCCAAGAGCTGAGCCACCTTTATGGGTGCCGGAAGACCCATACGACCTCATACCACCCTCAGGGTAACGGAGGGTGCGAAAGGTTCAACCAGACCCTGCTGGGGTTATTGGGGACCCTAGAGAGTGAGCAACAGGGCCAATGGGCTGAGAGTCTCCCCTCGCTGTTGCAAGCCTATAACAATAGTGTGCACAGTATCACCGGGTATGCTCCTTCCTACCTTATGTTTGGGCGCCATCTCCGCTTGCCTGTGGACTTGCTCCTGGGGACCGAGGCTGCAGAATAGTAGGAGGGTATAGTACCACTGACTGGGTGAATCGGCATCACCACCAACTGCTCGATGCCTACCGACGAGTCTCAGATCATCTGAGTGCAGCAGCTGCCAAGAACAAGCCGCTATACGACCGGACTGCCCGAGAGGCCACTTTATTACCTGGGGAGCGAGTGCTGGTAAGGGACAACCGGCGCTCAGGGAAGGGGAAGCTCAGCGATCGCTGGGAGTCAACGCCATATGTGGTGGAACGACGACAAGGGCCTGATGCTCCAGTTTACTCGGTACGGCCCGAGGGGAAACCAGGACCGATACGGGTGCTCCATCGAAACTTGCTCCGTCCATGTCCGAACTACCCGCAGCTAGCAGCCGAGGCCCCAAGTGTGCCACCCGCCCCAGAGGTACCCATGGTAGGGTGGGCTGTGGTCCCGAGGGACCCTGAAGTTGAAGCAAGTGTGGCTCCGCTCTCGCCACCCCGACGATGTCAGCGGGACACCCGAGGACAGCCATCTGAGAGGTATGGCGAATGGAATTGAAGAACAACGGTTCTAGGGACTAGAACCGATTGGTAGGGGGGGATGTTGTCAAGGGTGACAAAGATGCTTAGCGAGCGGAACCCTCTTGATGAGCCATGAGTTTCGGTAGATGAGCCATGAGGGGTGGAACGGTACACAGAAGTCATGGTTCGGTTCATACCTCGGTTCAGATATCACGGTTCGGTACGATTTCGGTACAATGGAGTGAAAAGCAAAACAAAATGCAGAAGGCATTTTTTATAAATGTCTTAAGCCTTGTATTTCTTAAGTAAGTTTTATTAATAAAACAGATGTGGTGTGGCAGAAACATTGTCCGGCCTGATTAGCGCTAATGCACTGCAGGTGCGAGAGAGAGAGAGGAGCGCCGTTCAGACAGGCTTCCTGCTTCACAAGCCAAAGATAAAAGGGCTATTCAGAGAGTTTTCGGAAGAACTGGTTGTCTCGGAGCAGTTTTGGGCACAAGCTTGCTCGGGAAAGTTGTCTGGGTGTGGAAGCCGCCCATTGAAGTCTGTTGGATCAGAGTTCATCTGTGGGAAATCTGCTGGACTGAATTATCGATTGAATCTGCACTTTGAAGGGAGAGAGAAAGATAAGTGAATTGATTTCATCTTACGAACATTCGAACAGCTCGAAGAGGATGCAGTGAATGTAAATCTGACTGTTGGGGAAGCTATGTGTTTCGGAGTGTGCTGAGGAGGAACTGAGGATTAAATATCCCCCACGGGAGTGTAACGAATGGATTGAGGCCTCTGATCAGCCCTATCGTGTGAGTGAATTGCAGTGCTTTTGCCTTATTTATATACATTGATTCATGGCTGTGGATTTGAAGTGAACACGAGTGTGGTGTGCTTTTGCTGAGAAGTGGCCCCAACCCCTGCTTACACGTTTGTGAAAAGTTATTATATCTGCTCTCCATTAGAAGTCCAGAGTGATACAGCTGAGCTGAAAAGTATTCTATACTGAGAAGAATCCTTACCTTCCTACTTAGCGTCTGAGTCTGGAAGTATGCAGCATCGCTGGTGAAGTAAGCTTTTAAATCATTGTCCCCCTACTGTGCACTGACGAAAGTATCCTGTACTGAGAAGAATCCTTACCTTCCTACTTACCGTCTGAGTCTGGAAGTATGCAGAATCGCTGGTGAAGTAAGCTTTTAAATCATTGTCTCACTACTGTGCACCGACCAAAGTATTCTGTACTGCGAAGCATCCTTACCTTCTACTACCGTCTGGGTCTGGAAATACGCAGCATTGCTGGTGAAGTAAACTTTTGAATCATTGTCCCACTACTGTGCACTGACGAAAGTATCCTGTACTGAGAAGAATCCTTATGTCACGAGGTGACGAAATTCCACCTTTTTCTCCTTGCAAGGCGGAACTAATGTTCCCTGAGATTGCCTCCCGCCGGACCCATAACAACGGAACACTGGGCTAGTTCCGGGCAAGCGCAAAAATCCTCGCGAATGGGGTGATTAATAGGGATGGGAATTGATAAGAATTTAACGATTTCGATTCCATTATCGATATTGCTTATCAATTCGATTCCTTATCGATTCTCTTATCAATTCTCATTGGGTGAGGTATTTGTTTGTTTGTATTAACTTATAACTTAACTTATTTGTTTGTTAATTATTAACTCGCTGAAACAGCACAGAGTATGGTGTGAACTCACAGTGAGTCTCACGGTTCGGTTCGATTACGATTATCATGTCATTGATTCAGTTCAATTCGATATCTCGATTCATTACATGCACTGCATCCTCAATTTTCAATTTTACTTCAAAAGTGATGTGTGTGTGTGCGTGCGCGTGTTCGCCTGTTCGTGAAGTCGCAGTGACAGAAACAGTGACATTCCAGTTTAAGTTTCATGGGACTAAAATCTGTTCATGCTGTGTGGCCAAATGTTTCTGCATATTGGCAATTTTAAACAAAATTGGAATTTTACAAGTGTTGCAAGTGACAGTATTGTCATGAGGTGTCGTCATTCTCTCATTGAGTATGTCCGCGAGTTTGAGTGTGTGTGTGTGTGTGTGCGTGTGCTCGCGTCTCATATGATTATGTGCGTGGAGAGTTCGTGTGTGCGCGCGCGTCTCATTTGAGTATGTGCGTGGAGAGTCTGTGTGTGTGCGCGCACGTCTCATGTGAGTATGTGCGTGGAGAGTTTGTGTGTGCGCGCGCGTGTCTCATATGAGTATGTGGCTGGAGAGTTGCGCGCATCTCGTGTGTGTAGAGTTTGCGTGTATGTCCGTGAGCGACTTTAGGTGTGTCGTTGTTGATTTCATATGTATTTGTTTGAGCATTCAGCAGTATAAGTGTTTGACTACTTAGTATACGTGTATACAAGTGTTTCATATATGTTCGTGAATGAAGTTTGATTTAAACCCTAGACGGCGCCTCATAGACTATATTGTCGTCTTTTTGCGTGAAATATAACCAAACTTTAGAGCACTTCTGCCTCGATGTCATGTTTGCTGCGTTCTGAACCAAAACAACGCAGCGCGTGTGTGACATCATGACACATTTGCAACGAGCGGAACCGATAAGCGGAATCGTTAAGCAGGCATACTAACGGTTCCAAGGAATCGATTCACTAGGCACCGGTTCTGAAGAAGACCGGTTCACACACTCTCCACGTTCTGAAGAAGATCGGTTGTGAGAGACTGTGAGTAGTTCAATCGATCTCCATCCCCCTCTCTCGTGTCTATGGGACTCCCTGACGTGAATGCCAGGTCAGAAAATGGGCGACAGCCATCTATATATGTATTTCCCACTGAGTGCTGAGATGAAGTGATGTGATGCACTGTTTTGATGTGTGAAATGTGAACTTAAACCCGCTGGATGTCCATTACTTACCTGAGTTTTCTATCACGTTCTGAAGATATAAGAAGAGGCTAACACTGTTGTACTCCACAGACATTTGAGTGTATTATCTGACAGCCTATTGTGTAGAGGGACACGTTGGTGAATGCTTAACTGACTGCTTTGCAGTGAAGCCCTCCAGCCGTAAGTTCTCTGTCTTTCACCTGTAGAAGAACAGGAGTACGTGCCTGTATATTCAACTGTCTGTTCGCAGCGAAATCTCTCCCGCCGCAAGCTCTGTGTCTGCTGGCCCTTCAAGCGGATTATGTGCCTGCATACCCACCTGACTGCTTTGCAGTGAAGCTCTCCAGCCGTAAGTTCTCTGTCTGTCCTTGCTGAAGAAGAGGATTACGTGCCTGTGTATTCACCTGTCTGCTTTGCAGTGAAACTCTCCAGCCGTAAGTTTTCGGTCTGTCCTTGCTGAAGAAGAGGATTACGTGCCTGTATATTCACCTGTCTGCTTTGCAGTGAAGCTCTCCAGCCATAAGTTCTCTGTCTGTCACCTGTGAAGAAGAGGATTACGTGCCTGTATATTCACCCGTCTGCTTTGCAGTGAAGCCCTCCAACCGTATAAGTTCTCTGTCTGTCACCTGTGAAGAAGAGGATTACGTGCCTGTATATTCACCTGTCTGCTTTGCAGTGAAGCCCTCTAGCCGTAAGTTCTCTGTCTGTCCTTGCTGAAGAAGAGGATTACGTGCCCGTATATTCACCTGACTGCTTTGCAGTGAAGCTCTCCAGCTTTAAATGGTAAATGGTAAATGGACTGCATTTATATAGCGCTTTCACAGACCCAATGGCCACCAAAGCGCTTTACAATTTGCCTCACATTTAAGTTCTCTGTCTGTCACCTGTGAAGAAGAGGATTACGTGCCTGTATATTCACCTGTCTGCTTTGCAGTGAAGCCTTCCAGCCATAAGTTCCCTGTCTGACACCTGTGGAAGAAGAGGATTGCGTGCCTGTACACTCACCTGACTGCTTTGCTGTGAAGCTCTCCAGCTGTAAGTTCTCTGTCTGTCACCTGTGAAGAAGAGGATTACGTGCCTGTATATTCACCTGTCTGCTTTGCAGTGAAGCCCTCCAGCCATAAGTTCTCTGTCTGACACCTGTGGAAGAAGAGGATTACGTGCCTGTATATTCACCCGCCTGCTTTGCAGTGAAGCTCTCCAGCCGTAAGTTCTCTGTCTGTTAGGGCTGTTTTCGACTAAGGATTTTCATAGTCGAATCTGATTCGTTAGATTTTGCCGTAGTCGACTGATAGTCGAACCTTTATTTATTTATTTATTTATTTTTAAGATAGCATATGTTCGGTTGAATAACTGTTCGTCTGTTATAGACAACTCGCTCTACGTTTATTTAAAATGAACAGCAAGACAACTAGAAGGAATGTGCCTTCCATTAAACAAAACCTTAACAAAAAACTTTGCAATGAACTTTGCAATTTAGACGCGCTAACTGCGTGCCGGTGCGGTGAGACGTAGCCTACATGCTCGGGCAGATCCGGCCATCCTCGGACGCGGCGTCGCGCGCGCTGTTACAAAAAAAGCCACACAGCCAAGCGAAA
Source organism: Chrosomus eos (assembly GCA_036326025.1). Lineage (NCBI taxonomy): Eukaryota > Metazoa > Chordata > Actinopteri > Cypriniformes > Leuciscidae > Chrosomus > Chrosomus eos. Next base: position 160,128 of record JAZAVI010000339.1, on the reverse strand, counting down.
TGGGGTCTTACCGGTCTTGCGCACCCAACGCGTCATTTTTTTGCCGTGCTCACCTTCGCGCTCGTGCGGACGCGTCGAGTATAAACAAGGTTTTAACTCCGTGTCAGCTCGCGCTCTGATCGGTAAAGGAGCACAGACCTCTTCGGAATCATATCCAGCAGGAGCAGCCTCCGAAGCTCCAACTCCGCCTCCGTTTCCCTCATAAGATGATATTAGTATTTAAACATTCTCTATGATAAAATTTTTTTGGTAAAAAATATTTTGATAGCACAGTTTTGGCGGTTATGGAGTTCTAATGACGGTGTTCAACTATAACTATAACGTCGGTCTCATGGTTATATAATAACCGTCACACCCCTATTGGTTACATAACACTTCCCTTCTATTCGACTATGAGGTTCATAGTCGAATCAGACCTCTCCGAATCGAATCGTCGAATCCTTGACTATTAGAAGTCAGCCCTACTGTCTGTCACCTGTGGAAGAAGAGGATTGCGTGCCTGTACACTCACCTGACTGCTTTGCAGTGAAGCTCTCCAGCTGTAAGTTCTCTGTCTGTCACCTGTGAAGAAGAGGATTACGTGCCTGTATATTCACCTGTCTGCTTTGCAGTGAAGCCCTCCAGCCATAAGTTCTCTGTCTGACACCTGTGGAAGAAGAGGATTACGTGCCTGTATATTCACCCGCCTGCTTTGCAGTGAAGCTCTCCAGCCGTAAGTTCTCTGTCTGTCACCTGTGGAAGAAAGGATTACGTGCCCGTATATTCACCTGACTGCTTTGCAGTGAAGCTCTCCAGCCGTAAGTTCTCTGTCTGTCACCTGTGAAGAAGAGGACCACGTGCCTGTATATTCACCTGTCTGCTTTGCAGTGAAGCCCTCCAGCCATAAGTTCTCTGTCTGTCACCTGCGGAAGAAGAGGATTACGTGCTTGTATATTCACCTGTCCGCTTTGCAGTGAAACTCTCCAGCCTGAAGCCCTCCAGCCGTAAGTTCTCTGTCTGTCCTTGTTGAAGAAGAGGATTACGTGCCTGTATATTCACCTGACTGCTTTGCAGTGAAGCCCTGCAGCCATAAGTTCTCTGTCTGACACCTGTGGAAGAAGAGGATTACGTGCCTGTACATTCACCCGTCTGCTTTGCAGTGAAGCCCTCCAGCCATAAGTTCTCTGTCTGACACCTGTGGAAGAAGAGGATTACGTGCCTGTACATTCACCCGTCTGCTTTGCAGTGAAGCCCTCCAGCCATAAGTTCTCTGTCTGACACCTGTGGAAGGAGAGGATTACGTGCCTGTACACTCACCTGACTGCGTTGCAGAGAAACTCCCCAGCCGTACGTTCTCTGTCTGCTTCTCGCTGCGAAGAAGAGGAGTACATACCCGAAACACGCACCTGAATTGTCCTTCCTACTTACTGTCCGAGTCCTGAAGTGAGCCGTATCATTGGTGAAGCCGCCGTCAGGGCGAAACTGTGACGTTCGATCAGTACCTACCCGTAGCTGAAGAAGATCTAGAGGACACTGAAGTCTATTACGTTTGTGCTCACCCCTATATTGTGTTAAATAAAGATTGTTATCCATTTGAAATTATCTCTGGTTTGCGTTTTCCATCTGTTGCGGACCCGTGGTGTCGGCTCCCCACGGTGGTGTCTAAGTCAGGGGTGGCTGGTCATCCGAGTCCGCCCCGGCCCACACCAGTGACATATATCGTACACTTTTCAGAATTACTATTTTCTAGATTCAAATGTGAAGAATGTTTACATATATATATATATATATGAAGAGTTCAGATGCAAAAGCCTCTAAATGCCATCTGAAAATTTCTCTAAAATGATCATTTTTATCAAGCTCGTATATTTAAGTTAAATAATTTCACTTAAATGGCAAGAAAAAATACCATTAATTGTCATTTAAGTGAAATTACTGAATTTAAATATACAAGCTTGATAAAAATAATAATTTTAGAAGAAAATTTCAGATGGCATTTAGAGGCTTTTGCATCATGAACTCTATATATATATATATATATATATATATATATATATATATATATATATATATATATATATATATATATATATATATATATTGTGGGTGTTGTGTTGTCTTCACCCGGAAATCTTTCTTGCCGAAAGGGGGGTAGTTTTCTACACATCTGTTTGAGGCTCGCTCATCGCTGGTTTAATGTGTGTTTGTTTTAACTCGCGCACGCCACAAAATTGTCAGTGGGAGCAATTAAATGTAGACTCTCTGGCACTAGGCTGGTGAGTTATCGGACAAAAGTCAATGGTTACCAAGTTCTCTGAAACTTAAATCCTGGATACGGAATCATGATTTTTTCCAGGCACTACAATGAATGAAGCACACAACAGGAATAATCAAAGGAGTGATTGTTCAGGGGATTCCCATGGGTCTTGTAAGTGGACGTTACTTTGCCTGTGTCGTTAGTATGAGTTCGTCACGTCCGGGTAACAGACGCGCCCCGGATATAAGCTAGCTCAGTGGCTCTGCTTGTTAGAGAGACATCCACACCGGAGCAGGAAGCGTTTGTCGCGTATAGTACGCTGTCTAAAGGGATGGCGAGGATTAAATGAAGTTTCCCAACCCTCTGTTAGATGTTTGTACCCTTGGTAAGCGGAGCGAGGTAGGTGTGTTTTTATTTGTTGTTGATGTCGTAACTTGATTGCGTAAATGTTAATTCAATGAAAGATGTGTTTTTACGTGTATTGTAAGATTTATTGTGACTTTGTTTGTTTTAGTTTCACGGTGTGTGACAAAGGAATAAAATATATTTGCACTGGTCGAACTCTACGCGGGTTTATTGATGCCAAGGGCTGCTACAGTGAAACTCGTCGCTACGTAAGCCATCCGTTGCGTGTCACGGCGTTAAAGGTATACTGAAGTTCAGCACACACGCGGGGATGCAGCTGTAGAAAGAGACTTTTGCTTGCTGGAGGGCTAAATCCGTCACAGCTATACGAACTGTTTAATAAGTTGATCTGGTGTGACGACTTAAAGGCTACCTGCTCATATGGATAATTGCTTTAAAACATTTAAAGGTTTTAATACTACTAAATGAGAAATGTGGGTCTGAAATAATGTGAGGTTTGAAAATAGTTTAAAGTGTTGTTAGGCATTTAAGGTAATTGTAATCAGGTATTTTCAATTCTGATCCAGTAACATCAAATGGTGAATTATAATAATTTTCCATTTATCAAATACTTTTAGTATTTTGTGGTTATTTGTACTGTATTGGTTACTAACTATGATGTTTTATTTTAAGTGTATGATTTGATATGATTGGTGAAAGTTTTAATTGTTGCATTAATTGTTGCAAACCTAGTTGTTATTTGGACATGACATTTTAAGGGTTTAGTGTAAAATAGGACGTCAATACAGTACAATGTTAAATGAAAATATAGATAGCCTCCCCAAGGCACAACAAGTGAGGTCTAACTCTCGTGAGCGAACCTCAACAGAAAAAGGCCAAGAGTTGCATAAGCTAGAAGCCAAGAAAAATGAGAAGGCCTTTTATAAAGCATTTGAATCCTGGAAGGGGACAGCAAAGGAGACTAGTGCCAAGTTAAAGACTTTCTGTTCACCTGATGATCTGGAGGAGATTGAAAAGGATGTTAAATTTAAACATGCCAAAGTGTGTCAATACTATGAGCCTATTCGCCGCAATCAAACTACCAATCCAGACATTGTTAAGAAGATGGATGCCTGCAACACGTTAACCACTGAGGTTGGTGATCTTGTTCGTAAGAGGATAAAGGATCTGGAGCAGCCTTTCAATGACCAACTTGAGAAGGAAAGAGTGAGGATGATGCTAAATAAGGACGATTATGGATCTGTCTTTGGAAATACAGAAACAGTAACCTTACGATCGTCACAAGGACATGATGATCAGTCAAGCGCCATCTCCAGGTCCTCCAGCAAACGCGCAGATGCGGAAGCAGAACTTGCAGCAAAGATGGAACAGGCTAAAGCTATGCGAAGTATACACGCTCAACAAGCAAGGCTTGACAGATTGGAGAACGAATGGAGACTTGAGGAAAGGCAAATGCTGGCAGACATCAAGCAAAGGGAGGCTGAAATTAAGTTAAAATTAGAGGAGGAAAAATCAAAGCTAGACCAGCTTCAAGTAGACAATGAGGTAAAGGTGGCTGCAGCTCGTGTAAGAGCATATAATAATTTTGATGGTTCAGAAAGTCGTGTTGAAGAAACTGAACCTAAAATTCCTTTAGACAGCCCATGCAAGGAGCATAAACCTCGTCTGAATCCACAAACTGCACCCTTTGAGTCTTCTTATAACCCACCTGAAAGGCAAAAGACGCAAGAGGAAATCACTTTGACACAGGCAATTGCAAGCTCATTTACTTTAAGCCGTCTACCTGTCCCAGAGCCAATAATATTCACTGGGGACCCTTTAAAGTTTGTGGATTGGAAGTTATCCTTTATGGCCCTCATTGGCCAGAAACCACTCCCCGATAGTGAGAAAATGCTATACTTGAAAAGCTTACAAGAACGATATGGCAGTCCATTCATTGTCCAAAGGGCCTTTAGAGAGCGACTCATGAAATGGCCTAAGATAGCAGCAAATGATCCCAAAGCTGTTAGAGAGTTTGCAGATTTTCTGCAAAGCTGTTTGGAAGCCATTCCTCATGTTAAGGGCTTGTCAATTCTCAACGATTGTGAGGAAAATCATAAGCTTCTTAAAAAACTGCCTGAATGGATTGTACGTAGATGGAGTCGTATCATTGTGGAAGAACTCGACAGATCTGGTGATTATCCAAGCTGTATGTATTTTACAGGGTTTATGCAAAGAGAAGCTAGCATAGCTTGTAATCCTATTGCCTCCCCTCTTTTGATGAATGTGAAACCTTCGGAGGAGAGGTTTCCAAGGAGAGTTAAAGCATTAAACACAAGTACCCAAATGAAAACTTCCCACTCGGTGACTGAGGAATGTTTAAGGCCAAAGCCACCTTGCTTGGTTTGTAAAAGGGAAACACATGGTGTTGTTAAGTGTCCAACCTTTGCTACAAAGACAATGGAAGAGAAAAGGGCCATTATTTATGAATATCGCCTGTGCTTTGGCTGCCTTGGAAAGGGACATGTTACCAAAGATTGTAAAAGACGACACACGTGTGGCACATGTAGCCGGCGACATCCAACCTGCCTGCACATCGAAAGAAATTCTGAACCGGCAAGTAAAGATTCAGCTGAAGGAGAACATTCAAATACGGGGATCCAGAAGGTTATGTCCCATGCATTGACACAACATGCTTCTGCTACCTCCAGCATTGTTCCAGTTCTCGTGTCTTCAACAACAGAGCCCCAGAAAGAAATTCTTACTTATGCGCTCCTTGACACCCAGAGTGATTCCACCTTTGTGTTGGAAGAATTGGCTTTAGAATTGAAGGTCAATATGCAGCCGGTACAACTTAAGTTAAGCACGATGACAGCTGTTAATACCGTGATAGCAAGTAAAACTGCCAGTGGCCTTCAAGTCCAAGGTTTCAACTTAGAAACCCTCGTGCAGCTTAAGCAGGCATATACACGTGACTTTATTCCGGTTGACAAGTCTCACATCCCTACCAAAGGTACAGCGCTTCAATGGCCTCATCTTAAACACCTGAGTAACAAGTTGCCTTCTCTTCAAGATTGCGAGGTGGGATTGTTAATTGGCTATGACTGCCCTTCCGCATTGGCTCCCTTGGAGGTCATTACAGGTGCCGAAAATGAACCTTTCCTCAAAAAACTGTGCTTGGTTGGAGTATTATAGGGCTAGCCAACCCTCATTTAGATAGACAGGGAAGTAGCAGTTATGTTCATCGAATCACAGTAAAGGAGTCACCAGCACCATCAGTTACAGATGTATTAAAGGTACTGGAGGCAGACTTCAATGAAAAGAAATACGAGGATAAATATGTTTCGCAGGATGATGTTCGTTTTATACATTTTCTTGGAGATAATATAATGCAGAAGGAAGATGGACACTATCAAATGCCCCTCCCTTTTAAGAGCAGCAGTCTACCATCACTGGCCAACAATAAAAGGGTTGCCACTATTCGGTTGCAACATCTGGAAAGAAAGTTAAAGGCAAATAAGAAATACCATAATGAGTATACGGCTTTCATGGAAGAAACGATATCTAAAGGTGAAGCAGAACTAGCACCTCCAGCAGGGGAGGACGAGACCGTCTGGTAAATCCCTCATCATGGGGTGTATCATCCCAAGAAGCCTGATAAACTGAGAGTTGTGTTTGATTGTTCTGCAAAATTTCATGGCATTTCGTTAAACGATAACCTGCTGACTGGTCCTGATTTAATTAACTCTCTCGTAGGAGTCTTGTGTCGTTTTAGAAAGCAGGAGGTTGCCTTGACTTGTGACATCGAAAGGATGTTTCACCAATTCCATGTCTCCCCTGAAAGTCGCAATTATCTTCGATTCCTCTGGTGGGAGGGTGGAAAATTAACAACAGAACCAAAAGAATACAGAATGACAGTCCATCTGTTTGGTGCTGCTTCCTCTCCTGGATGCGCTAATTTTGGGTTAAAGTATCTGGCACGGCAATACCAAGTTGATTATCCCATAGCATCGGATTTTGTGGAAAACAATTTCTATGTGGACGATGGATTGATCAGTGTTTCAGCAGTTGAAGAGGCAAAGGAGCTGATTGTTAAGGCACAGGAACTTTGTCGACGTGCAGGTCTAAGGCTGCACAAGTTCAATTCAAATCACAAAGAAGTTCTTACCTGTGTGGCTCCCTCAGAAAGAGCAGTAAACATCGCCCCACTTGACCTTAATCCGGAATTAACATCAGAAGGACATGTACTTGGTATTCAATGGTCCATGGATACAGATACCTTCAGCTTCAATCTCAATGTAAAAGACCACCCTCCAACACGACGAGGTCTTCTGTCAGTGGTGGCCTCTTTATATGACCCACTTGGGTTCATGGCTCCCTTTACTTTGAATGGAAAGCGTATTCTGCAGGAGCTGTGCCACAAGGGCATTGGATGGGATGATCCACTGCCTGAAGGCTTGAATATACGGTGGGAGGAGTGGGAAACTGGCCTCCAAGTGTTGAAGACCATTATTATACCCCGATGTTATCACCCTCGGAACTTTGGGAATGTAGTGCGAGTGGAACTGCATCACTTCTCGGACGCCAGTGTGTCCGGTTATGGTTCTTGCTCCTACCTTAGATATAAGAATGAGAAAAATGAGATCCACTGTTGTCTAGTTATGGCTAAAGCAAGAGTCTCGCCTACAAAGGTAACAAGTATTCCAAGACTGGAACTCTCAGCAGCAGTAACAGCAGCTAGGATGAGTGTTTTGTTGAAGGCAGAGCTTCAGATGAAAATTGACCAGGAATATTTCTGGACAGACTCTCAGGTCGTTTTGGCTTACATCAATAATGAAGCAAGAAGGTTCCACGTGTTTGTGGCAAACAGAGTTCAGTTGATAAGAGAAACCACCAATCCAAATAATTGGCACTATGTTGATACAGCACAAAACCCTGCTGACCACGCTTCCAGAGGCCTTCGTGCAGTGGACATTGCATCAGCTAGTTGGTTACTGGGCCCAAAGTTTCTGTGGGAACGAGAAGTGCTTCCAACGCTTAAACACTCTGTGGAGTTGTGTGTTTGGAGATCCCGAGGTAAAATTGGCTCAAGTATGTGCAGTACAGGCCAGTGAGCAGTTGGACGTCTTATATCGACTGGACCGGTTTTCCACCTGGACCACACTTCTTAAGGTGGTTGCTAGGATTAAGAGGTTGGGGTCAAAGGTAAAAACTAGCAATACCGTGACTGCTGAAGAACGCAGGAAAGCTGCGGCCGTGGTAATAAAGCTTGTTCAGCAGGACTCATTCCCCAAAGAGTTGAAAGCTCTTCAAAGTAGAGGACAAGTGAACAATTTTCCGAAGACTAGTCCTCTTTTTCATCTCAATCCATGCTGGTCGAGGGACTGCTTTGTGTCGGTGGGAGGCTTAAGGGTCAACCCTTAGCCCAGAACAACGCATCCAATTATCTTCCTAAAGACAGCCACATTACTGACCTGATTTGTCCTACAAATGATCAGGGTCTCATTTTAAGCGTGCGTACGCACAAAACGGGCTGGAAACGTACGTACGCCAGTTTCCACGCAAAGGTTGTGATCTATAAAAAACAAACTTGACGGGAGAATGTGCACACCTTTAAGCAAACTTTGAGCCGTGCGTACGCATGTTTTGGAGACGGAGCAGTTTGGCGACACCGATGGTGAGCTGGAGCAAAATGTCTTTTTGGTCACTTTTAGACCGAAAATCGAAATAAAATTATACATACAGTATACAGAAAGATAATACAAATATAATTTTACTCACCAAGCCTATCACATGAAGCAAACATCCATCCCTTTTTAAATGTCCGCGCCAGTGAGCGTGTTGGGCCGTTTAGTGAAACTGACGCAGCCTATCTAAAACCGTAAATCTTCATTATAATCATAAATACAGTGTTCTGTGAAATATGTTCACAATAACAGTTTAAATAAATAAAATAATGATTTAAACTATGTTTTACTTCTGATAGGCTATAAACATTTAGATTAAATATGCCATTCTGATTAATGGAGTTAGACACTTAAATTACATGAAATCATTACTGAGAAGTTACAACATTTTTTATATTCAATAAATATAAATATTTGTTGTGGATGCAATGCTTTCAAACACTTTTCCTCTGGCATGCTGTGTTTTAATGTTTCAGATAATTGCTTATGATAATAGCAGATTGTCTGAGAAAATAGTTTCGTGCAAATAATGCACAACAATGTTTATCTGTTTCCATTCAAAATATAAATCAATTAAAAATACTATTTGGTCAGTGAAAAAGATTGAGAAAAACTTTCTCTGAAATGTATTTTACACTATTTGATTTATTTAGGCCTATTTAAAAACAAGGTAAGGATAAAGGCTACTAGATTATTTTTTATTAATGTAATGTGACGGCACATCCGTATTTCATATTTTCCAAATGTCTTGTAGTAGCCTACCGTTAAACATGTTATCACGTGGATGAATAATCATATGCAAATGGTATGCAGATGAGGATATGCATAGTAAAACTAGGCGTGGTAAGCTCCATATATGGTTGTTTCGGGGAGGAGAAGCATGTGCGCACAATCTTCTGCTGACTGGGATTTATAAAGTGAATTCTGCGCAGGTTCTGGCGTACGCACGGTTTTATAAGTCAGAATATTTGTTTGCGTACGCCATTTTTGGCTTTCGGACGCACGTACACTTTTAGTAAGGATTCTACGCACAGTTTTATAAATGAGACCCCAGGTCTGCCATCAAGGCCGAAACCAAACCTTGATGGAAATTCGGGCCAATGGATTTTGGGTCATTGGTGCAAGCAAGTCAGTTGCTAAGTTGATACATTAATGTGTGCAGTGCCGTAGACAGAGAAGACCAGCCGAGGAGCAACAAATGGCTGCATTACCTGAAGAACGGTGTGAAGTCTCAGACCCCTTTTCATTTTGTGGGATGGATTGTTTCGGCCCATTTCATGTTAAACAGGGTCGTAAAGAATGTAAGCGATATGGTCTTATCTTCACATGCCTGTCTTCTCAAGCAGTTCATATAGAAATGCTGGAAGAGTTATCCACAGATGCTTTTATTAATGCTTTATGTTGCTTTATCAGTCTTTATCAGTCAAGGCGCAGTTAGTCAACTTCGTTGTGATCAGGGGACAAACTTCGTGGGAGCTGCCAATGTGTTTATAGAAGCCCTCAAGCAATGTGATATGAATGCACTTGAAGCCTTTCTAGCTGAGAAACAGTGTGAGTTCATTTTCAATGCCCCTTCAGCTAGTCATGCCGGGGGTATCTGGGAGCGGTAGATACGCACCATTCGTAATGTTTTGAATGTTACTATCGGTCAGTGTCATGGAAGACTTGACGATGCCTCTCTAAGAACTCTTCTTTATGAAGCAATGGCTATTGTGAATAGTCGCCCTTTGAACGTTGACGGCATTAATGATCCAAAATCATTGTATCCTTTGACTCCGAATCATCTCATCTTGATGAAGTCTAAGATTGCACTGCCACCTCCTGGAAAGTTTGTTGAAGCGGATATATATGCTGCAAAAAGGTGGCGTAGAGTGCAGTATTTAACTGAGCAGTTCTGGAGTCGTTGGACGAAGGAATATTTGTTGAACATTTCCTTAAGACAGAAGTGGCATGTTTCTCGTCGCAATTTCAAGGTAAATGACACTGTCATAATCAAGGAGGATACAGTTCCAAAAAACGAGTGGCATTTGGGACGAGTTGTGGAAACCACAGAAGGGTCTGATGGGTTAGTTCGTCAGTCAAGGTTCAAGTAGGAGAGTGGAGGTCCACAATTAAAAGAACAGTCCTACTAAACCCTCAATTATTGAACGGCCTATTCAAAAACTAGTAATTTTGGTAGAAGGAGATTAAATTGTTGTTGTTCTTTGGGGAGGAAGAAGGGGGGAAAAAAAGGAGGGAAAAAAAGCAACAATTGGGAAGTGGAAGGTTTATTTTAACTACTCGCTTAAGGATGCCCTGTGGGTGTTCTTTGGTGCTTCCACCTTCGGGTGTGCATCTGGCATTTATCAAGTCGGATCCTGAGATGAGGTCCATGCTTTCCCGGGCCACCGCGAGCATCGGATTAGAGTGGAACCATCCACCCTGTCCTGAGTGCTCGCTGCTGGACGATTGGTTTTTAGACGATTGCTTACGAGCGAGCGTGCGCAGTCACTGCTGAATTGCCTGAGACAATTCGAGGTCAAGAATGCGGTTCCACTGAAGTTATTTCAGAGGCTCCTGGGCTATATGGCATCTGCAGCCGCGGCGACGCCGCTCAGATTGCTTCATATGAGACCGCATCAGCTCTGGCTTCGCGACCGAGTCCCGAGGTGGGTATGGCAACAGTTACCAGTTACTCCGACCTGCCGTCAGACCTTCACCCCATGGTCGAATCTCAGCTTTCTACGGGCCGGAGTGCCCTTTGAACAAGTTTCCAGGCATGTTGTTGTCTCAACAGATGCCTCCACCACGGGCTGGGGTGCCATGTGCAATGGACATGCTGCCGCGGGCTCCTGGACAGGACCCCAGCGCCTATGCCATGTTAAGTGCCTCGAGTTTCTGGCAGTACGCCTTGCTCTGCACCGCTTCCTTGCATTGCTCAAGGGTCAACACGTACTAGTCCGATCAGACAATACCGCCACAGTAGCGTTCATCAAACGTCAAGGTGGTCTACGCTCCCGCCGTATGTCGCAACTTGCCCGCCACCTCCTCTTATGGAGCCAGAAGCATCTGAGGTCGCTTCGAGCCATTTACATTCCCGGAGCCCTGAACTGTGCAGCCGACGAGCTCTCACGGCTTCAGCCCCTCCCTGGAAAATGGCAACTCCATCCCCAGTCGGTTCAGCTGATTTGGGACCAGTTCGGGGACGCTCAGGTAGATCTGATTGCCTCCCACGACTCGACACATGGGGCCTTAAATTGGCCGAGGGCACGGTCGGCACGAACGCACTGGCGCACAGCTGGTCGCGGGGCTTCCGCAAATATACAGGTTTGCACCAGCGGTGGTGGCTACCATCACTTCCTCTAGAGCATCGTCCATGAGACATGTCTACGCGTTGAAGTGGAACCTCTTCGTCAACTGGTGCTCTGAAGACCCCCAGAGATGCCCGCTTAGTGTTGTGCTTTCCTTCCTGCAAGATGGGTTGGAGAGAAGGCTGTCTCCCTCCACCCTGAAAGTGTATGTTGCCGCTATCGCCCCACATCATGACGCAGTCGAAGGTAAGTCCATGGGAAAGCACGACCTGGTCGTCAGGTTCTGGAGAGGAGCAAGGAGACTAAATCCTCCTCGCCCTCCTCTTGTTCAATCTTGGGACCTCTCAGTGGTTCTGACTGCCCTGCAGAGTGCTCCCTTTGAGCCTCTGCAATCAGTGGAGCTTAACATCTTGTCAATGAAGACAGCTCTACTGGTTGCACTGGCCTCCATCAAGAAGATAGGGGACCTGCACGCATTCTCCGTTGATACTCTCACGTGATCCTGAGACCCCGGCTTGGATATCTGCCTAAGGTTCCCACCACTCCCTTTCAGGACCAGGTGGTGAACCTGCAAGCGCTGCCCCTGGACGAGGCAGACCCAGCCTTGGCACTGCTCTGTCCTGTACGCGTTCTCCACGCCTATGTAGACAGAACGCAGTGTTTCAGGACCTCTGACCAGCTCTTGTCTATTATGGTGGAAAGTTGAAGGGAAAGGCTCTCTCCAAGCAAAGGCTATCTCACTGGATAGTGGACGCCATTGCTTTGGCATACCAGCTGCAAGGTCGACCATGCCTCCACCCGTAGTGTGGCTTCCTCTTGGGCTCTAGCGTATGGCACCTCACTAACAGACATCTGCAGAGCTGCAGGCTGGGTGACACCCAACACATTCGCCAGATATGTTGCTTCAACCAGCCAGTACTAGGACCTGCTCAGGTGTCTTCGCTTGCTCGCTACTCCACCCCACGGACTGGATACGTGCAATATATTCCTCAGGTGAGCCCGACAAGCCCTGAGTTCCTCCAGCACTGCTGACGTCGACGCTGGTGTCTATTGCCTGTGCGTTGGCTAGGTGCCTCCGTGTGCATGGTCCCCCCTCTGGGCGATACATACATGTGTATGGGGGGCATGATTAGACTGGTACCCCCATTTCGTCGTCACTCGACGTAACTCAGAGTGACTACGAAAGGGAACGTCTTCCTGCAACTTCTGCTGTACCGCAGGGACCATCTGAGTTCAGTCTTGGCTCCTCAGCGAAGAAACATATCTGCATGTTGCCGGCGTCCTCCTTTTATACCCACGAGGTGGGGCGGAGTTGCGCCATGCAAATTCCGCAGACCCATGGCATTTCTTTGCCATTGGCTCGTTTTGTATACTCGAAGTTGATAGGCTTTCTAAGCGAAACCCCCATTTCATCCCCCATTTAACCACTCGACGTAGCGTCTCCGTTCCCAACTCATAGAACAATGGTTACATACCGTACGTAACCGAGACGTTATTATTGCTTATGGTACAAGTAACTGCAGGACTATGGTAACTGTAATGCATCTCGTGTTTTTACAGTTTTTTTCAATTGTTTACACGCAAGTTTGAAAACCGGTTCTTTTTTTCAAAATATAATCACAATTATCCAAACACCACACTCAATTTGCATAATTCCTAGATTGTTTACAAAATGACACACTTCAGTCAAAAGATATACACATATTTGTGAAAATGCTATTAGTTTTCATTTAACCAACACAGTCCTCAATGATCAGACACTATTGCAGCCAGTTTCACACTGCTGTGATAAATAAAAAACACATTTGTAAAAAAAAACAATTTTTAGGAAATAACATGTGCTAGATTTTTGTCCAAACATTGTTATGTAAGGTATAATTTAGATGAAAAAAAAAAATAGTGACAAACCCACAAGATTCTTGATTAGTTTGAGATATAGGAGAATGTACACAAATAGGCCTACTATAAACTTACCAAGCACTGCACAACACTGATTTCTGCAGACTCATATTTCCAGTATTTATTTACAGGTATTTCTTACCATAATCAGTTACAGTAATCAACCAACAATGAAATCAATGAAAAAAAAAATCTGTAGACAAATAAAAATTACTGCATGAAGTACATACAGTTTGACTCTGAAGCAAAACTACTGTAAAAGCAACAAGAATACTGTAACTATTCAGTTACAGTATCAACCAGATATTTGGTTGATCTCTTTGTCCTGCTTCCATCAGTGTCAGTCCATGGTTGATAACATGGTCAATAAGTGTTGCACGGATTTCTTGAGTCAAATTTGGTCCTCGTCTTCTTTGTTCAGGTTCTATCAACTCTTCAAGTCCTTCTCTACCTCTTCCTCTACCTAGGCCTTGTCACAGTCTTCGTCTGCACCTGTCTGTCTTCGTCTTCACTACACTTCCCAGAATCCCTCTTGTCTCCACACCTGAACTCACTCCCTCAATTATCCACCTGTTCATCGTCATCATCATCTGTGTCACCTGTCTTCACCTCGTTAGTGTTCATTTGTACTTGTATTTAGTTTGCTTGTGTTCAGTCTGTCTTGGTCGGTTCTTGTATATGTTACCTGGTTTTGTGAGTGTGTTAACCTTCTGCCTGTCATCCCTGTGCCTGTACTGTTGGAATTATTAGTAAATGTTTGAATTGGAGCTTGTTTGCCTCAGCCTGTCTTCCCACACCACACCCGTGACAGGCCTCTTCTTCTATCTCCTTCTCCTCTTCCTCTACCTCCTTCTCCTCTTCCTCTACCTAGGCCTCTTCCTCTACCTCCTTCTCCCCCTCTTCCTCTATCTCCTTCTCCTCTTCCTCTACCTGGGCCTCCTCCTCTACCCCCATTCACCTCTTCCTCTACCTCCTTCATCTCCTCTTTGAGCTCCCCCTCTTATTCTCACTCTTCTTCTTCTAGCTCCTTCCATTTTTGTTGAAGACAGGTGAACTCACCTGCTACCTTTTATAGCACACCTGAGTGCTGCGTTTTCAAATTAGCAAATGTGTGCTTCCACACCTGGTGGATGTGCATATCCAATCCTTATCTGGTCTAAGGCGTGAAAATGTGTGTAGAGGTTTACAAATCACTGTGTGTAATGTTTTGCAAAAAGGGTGAAGCTGACAACGTGCTTACAATTGTGCAAATCTAGGCTGGTGTTTTGCTCCTTGAGTGTAAGGTTTTGCTAATAGTGTGAAAGTTTTAATTTAGTGTGTAAGCAATTGAAAAAACTGTAAGAGCAAACCCATGTTCTGTGGGACCATCCCCTTATGTTTGTCTTCACAGAAATAAAAAAAAATGCAACTAAAATTAAAATAAAGCCCTTTTCCTTATCCAGGTGGAAGAAGAAAAGGGCTCAGCATTTAAAGTTAATTTTCGATGATTGACATTACAGAGTTTACCAGTACCTTGCTACTGATGTGTGAATGGTATCTTACCAGTAAAAAGACGGAACACTGTTGCTTGTGTGAACACACAGCACATTCGTGTATTTTACTGAATACTTTTGGTAATTTTACAGTCATTTATTTACGGGATTGCTGTGCGAAAGGGGCTATTGTGAATAAAATGCAATCACAAAGTGGAATTTTAAACATACAAATGATACAAGATGCAGGCATAAGGCTTGTTCAGCACTGTCAAATCACAGACTGGATGTCACCATTATGTTCAGTTATATTCACTTCATGGACCACCGATCAGTCACCATGGACACTAATCACATTCATCCCAGCTGTTCGTCATTTGTGTTAATAGTCTTTGTATTTAAGTTCTTGTTTTTCATCAGTTTAGTGTCCGGTATTGTTTTTGTCAAGTGTACACTGTCTCGGATGTTGGCTTGTTATCGCGTTTGGAATAAATTCTCTTGTTATTAAATCTCGTAATCGTCTTTATTTGGGAACTTAGCGTTACACTGGGGAGGTGAGGTTGGGAAGTTGTTCTTTATTGAGAATCTGAGCATGAGCAGCAGACATGAAGGTTGTCAACAAATACTCATACATTTTCATCATTCCTAGGCCCGGAGTGCTAATACTCAAATCAAGGTCTCAGTTTTTTTCTTTATAGATCTGGTGATAATGTATACTGACATTTGGAGGCTCAGCTCAGGGCATTAATATGCCTAGGATCATGGGCATGTGGTGTGATCCATCTGATACTGAGACACTTCAGCACCAGGGAAAAAAAAGAGAGGAGAGAGAGAGGAGAGAGAGAGAGAGAGAGAGAGAGAGAAGAGAGAGAGAGAGAGAGAGAGAGAGAGAGGAGAGAGAGGAGAGAGAGAGAGAGGGAGGAGGAGAGAGAGAGAGGGAGAGAGAAGAGAGAGTGAGAGAGATAGGAGAGAGGAGGAGAGGAGAGAGAGAGGAGAGGAGGAGAGGAGGGAGGAGGGAAGTGTAGGGGGAGGGGGAGGGAGGGAGGGAGGGAGGGATGGATGGAAGGGGAGGGAGGGGAGGGAGGGAGGGGAGGGAAGTGTAGGGGAAGGGGAAGAGGGAGGGGGAGGGGAGGGTGCGAAAGAGGGATGGATGTGAGTTATATTTTTAGTGTTTCATTCATAAAATACTGTGGGTATTTTTAGATTTTCATTCAGATTATAAATTGAGAAAGCAGCAGCCATGTCTGCCTGTGGGGAACAAGCAGGGTGTCATCCTGGAACTAACAAGGCAAGAAAATTTAATATACAGCATTCAATGTTTTCTCTATTTTCTTTCTACTTCCCTTTTAGCTTGCAAATGAATGCACCACTATAGCAGCTCATTAGTAGAAAATATCAGGAGCCTACAGTCTTAATCAGGCAATTTATTTATTTACACTGAGCTGTTTTAACTGTGACATAATTGTGACATGATTATTCACATATTCATTGCTCACATGATAATAGAAAAAAAATCGTGAGAAGTTTTGACCTGGCACATACAGTACATGCCTTAGATGGATGCTTGAATGCGTTTTTAAGGTGTCTTGCAGGTGTGTGGCATGTTTTTAAAATGCCATGCCAGGTTAAACGGTCGACTCAGAAAAAAAGGGACCCAGTCATTCATTTTCATTTTCCATCTTTAGGATGTTTGGAAACCAATATAATAAACATTTTGATGATATGCATTCATTAAAAATGAATAGGCTATTGTAGCAATTCTAATATTCCTTTAATAACATTGCAGGTATGATAAACTTTGCAGCTTCTTCTCAGAGACTGATTTAATATGATGTCATAATCATAGGGATCAGCCAGGGCTAATGCTGTTACATGGAATAAATGTCAGGGGAATGATTGCATTAGAAGTTCATTTTGACTTTTTAATCTCCTGATACAGATGATGTAGTGTCCGCACTCACATATGAACTGCTCTTGCTCAGTGTCTCAATGTGAGTTTTGGAATCCATCTGTTCACTCACTCAGCTCCTTGTGATTTAACTTGTTTTGGTAAACACATAGTTGGTCACATAGCAGGCCTCGCACAATGTAAAGCTATTAAAATATGTGTGCAAAAGCTGTATGCCTCATTAATGTCTATATTAAGAAGTATATGTTGGAGTGCTATAAAAGTAGCTATGTAATTATTTTATTTGATTTACCTTGTGAAGACCTGATTGTAATCCTACTTAACTGATATGTGGGTGGTTTGTTCCACCTTCCTTCTCAGTTTAACTGACCGGTGAATCATCTCAGCCTTTAATCATATTTCAAGCATGGATTAAATTTTATCATTGCGATTAGGTTGGGAATTTCCTGTGATTCTAAATTTGTCTAATGGTAGCTGTGTTACAAACTTCCATTAATCCGTGCATTAAACACTCAGAAAATGTGTGTGGTGAAAATCATGACTGAATGGATGGGTGAAAAGATTATCTATTACAAAACAGGACAGAAATAGGATGTTAAAACACACAGATGGGATGTCAGCATGAACACCAGCTACACACTTGTTTACATTAGGAAACAATGCAAGTTATGTTCGGTAAATTGAAAACTTCCACACTTATACGATCATAAAACATAACGCATAATATGTCTGGTATGATGATATTTCCTCCACACTTGTTTTGACACCTTCTCTTCGCTTTTTTTTGCACTCATACTTACATATCACTATAGAACACAGGCTATGTGCCAAACCGTGCCACATTTTTAAAATAATGAGATTTATGAAAAACTGACCCTCAGGCCATGACTTTTGCTAAGAGCGCAGTGAGTGCGTTATATATTGAGAAGAGATTTTTTGGAATGGTGTTCTTGCCTTCATATTCTGTGTATTGCTTCTGGAGTTCCCGAAATACTTCATACACCTTTAGAGAAAAAGTGGAGATCTGAAAGAGAGCATCTTGTTTCTATCTCATGTGTCTAATGCGAGAACACACTTAATGTTATGTCTATTTCTGTCGTTTAGGGGCTGCGCTTGACGTCAACACATCATGTCTATCTTTGGAATCATGTCGAGACTTGTTCTCATTATAATGATTATGATACATCTTAATTAACAAGCCCAAATCAAACCTGTTCAGTGGGTCAGAGAGGCAAATTTCCTGCACTGTGTTTGAATGCTGACAGCAATGACACTAAAATTTGTTGTGCAATAATGATTGTGTATTTTTTCCCTTATCTCCTTATTTTTACATATTTGAATGGAATAATTATCACATTTAAAAATAAATATAACATTAAGAATGTTCAATACAAATAGGTGCCACAATGTAAACTCAAATAAAAAAGAATCACTTAGAATAATTCATATGAACCCAGTCGGTAGACACAATCAATAACACTAGTATTAACAATCTAAACCAGTGGTTCTCAACCTTTTTGACACTAAGGCCCCCATTTTCCAGCATCCCAAGGCCCTCCTTATTGATTAAGATATTTCTTATGTAATTGTGACAATATTTTTTGTTTTCAAACTTGGCAATTGAGAAACTGGGAGTGGTGATTTAAATTTAAAATCTAAATTAACCATGATTTATTTTTTGATTCTTTAATAAGAAATATTATCTTGCTATTATAAAAATATTTGTTCTGAGAACCCCTTGGAAGTTTGCTGAGGCAATCTAGTGAGCCCTGGCCCACTGGTTTCACTAGTTTCATTCATCCAGACTATAAAGGATATTGTGTGGATCATGGATCATTCACCTTGCACTGTCTCCAACACAGAAAGGTGAAATAATGTCATGTCTGCTGAAGCAAAATCAAACAGGACTTTTGATCTTCAGTGCTACCAGAACACTTTGAATGTGTAAACAGATAACTTTGTGGTGACTCAGTTGTGACACCTAGTGGTAGAAATACACAAACAAGGATGCTCCAGGGCTGGCATTACAGTATGCTATTATTAATGGCAAATTAATGGAAACAAATTAATGTCAGTTCTGTAAAATTGCCATCCCTTGTGGCAACTTTTGCCCTTTTTCTTCTATAAAAAAAAACAAAACAAAAAAACATCAGAACCTAATGCATACCAGACAGGGTTTAAATATCATACGTTTAAGGACCATATGTTTAATAGGACTGCCAGGACCTTAAGGCTTGTTTGAATTAGTGTTGTTTTGTTACGAGTACATAGCTTTAAGTGTCAGTCTATAAAAGTAATACATATATGTACTTGCCTTAAGAAATTAATGTCTGTGAGAGACTGTAAAGGGAAGTCTAAGTGCACAGACTATGCTAAACTACTTTATATAGATTAATGTACAGTGTTATTAGCTTGTTTATGAAATTCACGCTTCATTTTTATTTATTTTCATGCCTGCCACTATTTCTTCTGAACCTTGAACTGGTAAGGGATTATTACCAGAAGTGCAGGCTTTTTCTCTGTCTATCTGTAAAGGCTAATGTTGTCATCTTTCGTGACCCTCAGCGCTAATTACGGTCCACACCACCTCCTGATAAAAGGGGCAGGCGAGACGGACTCGATTAGATTACTTCCTTGTTAAGAAATTGGTGCTGTGTTTTTTCCTCCCAGAAACAAGTTTTTATTCAGCCACTGAAATACTTTGACCTCTCAGGTCTTCATCAGTCAAATTATATATTTTTCCATAAGTTTGTTGCATTGTGTGCTGCAACTGTACCAAACAGGGGTTTAGTGTGCAAACTTTTTTTCTATAATTTCTCCTATTACAACCTTTGTCCTTAGTTTTATCAAACAAACTTTATGACTGGCAGTTCAGAACTCATCTTCTGTATCTATCTACAGTTAAAGAGTCAAGTCTCAACACTAAATGTGCATGGTATACCTGCTGAAACTGATTTCAAACAGACTTCTGAGGCAGCGTAACAAAATAGAGAGCTTTGGTGATGTAAGTGAATATTTAATTTTGCGCTAGAAATTATATCAAAAGTGGAAAATGTTGGTCAAAAACATACATTTACACACAAACTGACCACCAACCACAACTTTCAGATGCCATTTTTTATTTTTTTGATCAAATGTTACAAAATGGAACAAGATTGTGGGATATCAAAGGCAGAGAGGGATACATCTATGCTGCCTTCAAAAATCGATCAGATAAAGGTATCTCAGGACAGGAAGTTAAGCTAGCATTGGACTGAACGTGCCTTAATGCCTTCCTACCTTAGAATCCACCAAAGGCAGCGTTTTTAAGCTTTTGGACGCAGCCATATACTGCATGTACCATGTGACTGAATTGTCCATATCTGAAGATTTAGGCTTGAACGAAAGCATCACTTCTGGTAAAACTAGAGTGGTAACCATGGGAAACAATGTGACATCAATTTCCCAAGTCATGGAGCATGCTGAGTCACATTCACAAAGGATTCTGTTTCATCATTCAACCGAAGAAATTCACTTCTGGTGTTAATCACAATGTCGAGGACAGCGCAAAAACCCAAACCAATATCACAGGCTTAAAATGGTATCTGATTACTTCCAATGAGCATGAGACCTGAACTTATCAGAGACAATTATTAACTGGTAGTGTGCTGCTGACTGAATCTGGAGTATCATTGCAGATAAAGGTTAGAGGGATTAACTCTGTTAATAAGTAGTTCTCTCTGGGCAGCAGAGATGTAGCAGAGGACATTCTGAAAATTTCATGACAGTAGAAGCTGCTATCATGAAATATAGCTAATTCTTACATATGAATGGGAAAAATTGCAACACTAAATATACTTTCCTCACAGTGTGATGGAATAAGGATTAGACACCTCTCAGGTTAAAAAAATGTGAATGTTCATGTTGGTCTGAACAGATGCATTAACCCTCTGGGGTCTAAGGTGTTTTTGGGGTCCTTGAGATGTTTTGACACGCCCTGACATTTTTGTTTTTTTCAGTTGCTTATAAACATATTAATGGCACAGGTGTAATTACACTATATTTAGCACAAACAGGGCTACCATAATATGTGAGCAACATGTATGTACATGTTTGTATTTTTGAGAGAATATTATTTATGCATGGTTATTTAAAAAACTAAAAATTAAAGTTTCTGAAATAAGGCCACAAAACACATATTGATTATTTCTTCACAAGACTTTTGAAAATTGTATCACATAGTCTAGAATATTTGCTCCAAAACTACGTGAGAATCATCCTGACTACTCATTCAGATAAGTCAATAAAGTCTTTTAGAATGTGTATGACGTGTTTTGTTTGAGAAAGCTTTATGCGAGGAGGCATGATCTCTCATTAATATGTATGCATTTCACACCTGAGAAAGACAAAGACCCTGCCATAATGGCCCTATTATGTGCTATCAGGCCATATCAATATGAGGAGCCTTGCACAAAGAATGAGGAGATTTAAAAAATAATGGCTTTTAGATTGTTTGGATTTATTTACAACACAACATAATCCAAAGATACACAACAAAGGACAAAAAAGCACATTAGTAAACACACTGATCTAAAGACAGAGGCTTGAACAGTCACACAACATTGTCCCATTCCTGAAACATAGTACATACCTGTCATTTCCAAGGTGTTTGATTTTTCATTTTACCATGTTCATGTACAGTCTCCTGTGAATGTCGAAGTCAGCAGGACTAATCAGTGGCATCTCGTCCCTGTAAAAAAAAAAATAAACACCTGTGAACATGCTGATATCAAGAGAAACTATATGGCTGCACGACTTTGGGCATGCATTGTAGATTTTTCTGGTTAAAATTGCGATTTAATTACACACACACACTCCAAAACTCCAACCTTTAGGGACATGAATAATGTCTCTGAATTCTTTGTGAATGAATAATGTATCGCAAATAATTAAATGTTTTTCTTTAAAATACAGGGTGCATACATCTGGACACTTCTATCACACACCCTTCACCATATAGACATGATTTTATTTCAGTTAGTTAATAATAATAACAATAGCCTAGCACGCGGCCTATAAATCGTTAAAAAGGAACACTTCAGTACACTAAAAAAAAAAATGGATACGTTTACTTCAAATGTTTCCATTCGTTACAAACGTCTCGGGTTACGTATGTAACCCTTGTTCCCTGAGAAGGGAACGAGACACTGCATCGGTGACGACGCTAGGGGACTGCCCTTCAGCGTAGCGCGTCTGAATTTATGAATGAAACCGAATCCAAACCTATTGGCGTTGCGTGATGACGTAGGGTGTGACGGCATATGCGGATGTGTACAAAGCACGCCGGCACACATGAGATGTCAGCTTTTGCTATGAAGCAAGTGCTCCAGGCGGGGTGAGGTGTGGCGAACCGATGCAGTGTCTCGTTCCCTTCTCAGGGAACAAGGGTTACATACGTAACCCGAGACGTTCCCTTTCGAGGAACTCGAACTGCATCGGTGACGACGCTAGGGGAACGAGATACCCACTATACCACAACGAACCCCGCTCATCCTGGTGTGAAACTGTCTTCAGGCACAACCTAGGACGAAAGCACTCGTGCACCGGGTGTAGAGGGAAGGTCCAGACTGTAAAACCTCATGAATGTGTGCGGAGTGGCCCAGCCAGCCGCCTCACATATGTCATGGATAGAAACCCCTGAAAGGAGGGCTCTAGAGGACGCCATGCCTCTGGTGGAGTGAGCCCTCACGGCCATAGGTGAAGGCAAATTGCGCACCTGATGGGCCAGGGAAATAGTCTGAACGATCCAGTTGCTGATGGTCTGCTTAAAGGCGGGAAGCCCCTACTTGGGCGACCCAAAACACACCAGCAACTGGTCCGACTTCCGCCATGAGGAGGACCTCTGGATATAACATCGCAGTGCTCTGACAGGGCAGAGCAGGTGAAGTCTCTCCTCATCCGCCGTCACATGAGGTGGAGGATGAAAGGCCTGCAGAACCACAGGCCGTGCCACATTAGATGGCATGGGATGCAAGATGGCTTTAATGTTGCCGGGAGCAAACTCCAAGCACCCATAGGAAATAGAGAGCGACTGAAGATCTCCTACCCTCCTCAGAGAAGTAATGGCCAACAAAAAGACCACCAATGGTTTGAAGGGGGCCTCGGCCAGCCCTTCGAGAACCACCGCCAGGTCCCAAGAGGCTCATCCTCCAGGCTCCACGGAGGAAACGTACGACCAGGTGATGCCTCCCCAGAGGACCATCACTCAGAGGAGCGTGGAAAGCCGCAATGGCAGCCACATAAACCTTGAGTGTTTGACGGGGTAAGCCCGGCAGAAAAGCGGTCTTGGAGAAACTCCAGCACTGAAGCCACTGGGCAGTGAACTGGGTCCAGATCACGCTCTCTGCACCAAGTGGAAAACACATTCCACTTAAGGCCGTATAACTTCCTCGTGGAGGGAGCTCTGGAAGTGAGTATGGTTTCAACCACTTCTGCTGACAGGCCGGCTTCTAGGTACTGTGCCCCCTCAGGGGCCAGACCCACATACCACAGCTCGGGCCGAGGGTGGAGAACTGAGCCCCCTGCCTGAGACAACAGGTCCCTCCTCAGAGGGATCTGCCATGGCGGGCCTGCCAGGAGCAGGATGATGTTCAAAAACCATACTCGGGCCGGCCAAAACGGGGCTACTAATAGTAGGCTGACCCCGTCCTGGCAGACCCTTTCCAGAACTGCTGGGAGCAGAGCGATTGGGGAAAGGCATACAGACGCAGCCTCGGCCACGTCTGCACGATGGCATCCAACCCAGCGGGGCTGGATGTGTGAGGGAGAACCACAGTGGACAGTGTGTCGTCTCTCGAGACGCAAATAGGTCCACTTCCACTGGGCCAAACCTCTCGCACATTAACTCCACCACCTCGGGGTGGAGTCTCCATTCCCCGGGCCTCAGCCCCTGCCTCGACAGCATGTCTGCTTCCAGGTTCTGGTCCCCCGGGACATACATCGCCCTGAGAGACGACAGTCTCCGCTGGGACCACAGGAGGATCTGATGCGCCAGTCTGCACAGAGGGCGTGATCTCAGACCCCCTGACGGTTTAAGTAAGAAACCACCGACATGTTGTCGGATCTTACTAGGACATGGCGACCATGGAGGTCTGGCAGAAAGCTCCTCAGAGCTCGGAACACCGCCAACATCTCTAGGCAATTTATGTGCCAAGAGGAATGATGGTCCTGCCAGAGACCTCTCGTAAAGTGGCCGTCCATGACCGCGCCCCTGCCAGAGAGGGAGGCGTCTGTCGAAATAGATATCCGGCGACATGACGCTCCCAGCCTGGGACCCTGGGACAAGAACCAAGGCTTCTTCCAAATTGATAGGGAACGAAGGCATCTGCGCGTAACCCTTATCAAGCGGAATGGATTTTCCCTCGGGGAAAACCCCTTGGCTCCTAACCACCACTGTAGAGCTCTCATGTGTAGCAGGCCAGAAGGTATCACACTGGACGCTGCTGCCATGAGACCCAACACTCTCTGAAAGTGTTTGACAGTGATGGCTTGGCCTAGCTTTATCCCGGACACTGTGGTCAGGATGGACTCGATCCGAGCAGGAGAAAAAGGTGCCTGCACCGTGACTGAGTCCCACACCACTCCCAGGAACGTGGTTCTCTGGGCTGGTGTCAACACGCTCTTCTTCGTGTTGAGTCTCAACCCCAGGCTCTGGATGTGGGCGAGGACGACATCTCGATGCCGAATCGCCAGCTCTCTCGACTGGGCCAATATTAGCCAGTCGTCGATGTAATTGAGCACCCTGATGCCCTCGAGCCTCAGGGATGCTAGAGCTGCATCCATACACTTGGTAAAAGTACGAGGAGAGAGTGCTAGGCCGAATGGAAGAACCCGATATTGGTAAGCTTCGCCCCCGGAAGCAAACCTCAGGAACCTCCTGTGAGATGGAAGGATGGAGACGTGAAAATAGGCGTCTTTTAGATCTATCATGACAAACCAATCCTCGGATTGGTTTTGACTCACGATAATATAAATAGTGAGCATCTTGAACCTGAACCTCCTCAGAGACCGGTTCAGATGCCAAAGATCTAAAAATGGACGCAGCCTGCAGTCTGCAGTCTGGAACTGCAGTCTGTACCCGATTTCTACAGTGCGCAGGACCCATGGAGAAATATTCGCGAGGTTTTGCCATGCCTCTGCAAAATTCGCCAAGGGAACCAGCCCTTCCGGGCTGGTGTCCGGTGTTTTGTGCGAGTCCTTGACGGCACCCTGAAGCGGAGGACCGGCAGGGGAAGACCGACAACGAGTCACAGTGTGCGAACCTGAACACTGACTGACTGCAAGCCTTTGGGGCAGACAGACCAGTGTGTGCTCGCTGGAAGCTAGCGTGTCCCGAAATGTCAGAGACGGCGGGATACTGACGCCAGCTTCCCGAGGGCCCAGCGAGAGAGGGGACCGCAATCGCTGTCTCTCGGGGGCGGGCCCTTGGAGGTCTTGTAAAAGTTAGTACCTCTTTCCCTTAGCCTTCCTGGACTGAAGGACGGTCCTCAGATCCGTCTTCTCAGGAGGCTCTGGGTAAGAGCACCGCCTAAAGTCCCAAGCTCAGTTTTTTTTTTTTTTTTGAGGGGGACCTCTAGAAGCGATACTTTCCTTCAGATGGTAGGCTGAATTAATATTAAATTACTTTAACTCCTCGGAATTAAATGCAGCCATAACACTGGATAAGTGAAACACGGTCTGAATGGTAGGCTGTAGGAAATAAATGCAGCCATAAATACCAGAATACTGTTTTATATTTAATTATACGATCTCATAACCTACACGCTGCCTCGGCAGGCGCGAGATTCGAGCCGTTATAATTTGGCCTTCATCCCTCGAGAAGAAAGTCAACAGGCGCGGGACTGAAACAACTGACAGCGCACGGCTGTACGCGTCAGGAAATTTCTCAATGAACACAGCTAGTACACTCAGGGGCTGACTGTGAATTCCTCGCACCTAAACAGTATTATTTATCAGATCGCGTGTGTCCCTTTTATTGCAGACTCATAACGCGCTGCCTTAACAAACGCGAGAGTAGTACAATATATTTGGCTTTCGTCTCTCGAGAAGAAAGTCAACAGGCGCGAGGCTGAGCCTTCCGAAACGCACATGTTCGGCGAGTTTTTTTTTTTTTTTTCTCAATGAACACAGCAAGCACCCTCAGGAGCTGACTGTTCATGCCTCGTACTCACACAGCAAACTGCAAAGTAGACTCGTAACCTACATGCTGCCTCGGCAAACACGAGATCTGAGCTACTGGATTCTGTATTGCAACTGCAAGGCATTAAACCTACGCGCTGCCTCGGCAGACGCGAGATCCCAGCCACAGAATCTTACTGGAAAGTACACTCGCAATCTAAGCGCTGCCTCGGCAAACGCGAGATCCGAGCTAGATTCTGTATTGCAACTGCAAGGCAAACATTAAACCTACGAGCTGCCTCGGCAGATGCGAGATCCCAGCCACAGAATCTTACTGCAAATTGTGTGTATGTGTGTGCGCTTCGTGCAGATTCTCCTCCACGATGCTGAGCACGTCCAATATTCCTCGGAATCAGACAGCTGCAACACCGGGTCTACATCCCGAACGGGAGAAGCCGCGGGGCGGGCTCCCGAACGGGGGATAGGGGAATCTGCAGCTTTCAGATGAAGATCGGGAAAGTGCCTCGGCAGTCCCGATCTCCTCTGAGAGCTCTCTCTGCGAGCCCCACGATCTAAGCCGCCGCATTGCCTCAGCAGATGCGGGACCTGATCCGCGGGGAGCGCGCATCTGACCATCATTACTAAATAAGGCCAGGCGGGAACGCAGCACTCTTATAGTAAGAGATTCACAGTGGCCGCAAGCAGCAGCACCCTCGAGGGCTGCTTGAGCGTGCTGCGTTCCCAGACATGACACACACATCTCGTGTGTGTCCCCCGCCGTGTTAAAACGAGGGCATGGGAACACACACTTCTAATTTGCAAAATAGAGAGACAAACAACACCAAATAAGACAAACTGGTTCAGACAACACAGAGCGCTTGCTGAATAGCAAAAAGCTGACATCTCATGTGTGCCGGCGTGCTTTGTACACATCCGCATATGCCGTCACACCCTACGTCATCACGCAACGCCAATAGGATTGGATTCGGTTTCATTCATAAATTCAGACGCGCTACGCTGAAGGGCGTTCCCCTAGCGTCGTCACCGATGCAGTTCGAGTTCCTCGAAAGGGAACACAGTATTTAACAGTAAACATGTTTCTAAACATTATAATATTCACCATATTAGAGTAAACACTGATACTAGCCTAACATAAAGCTGTGTTTTATTAAACATAAATAAGAAAGTGTGAAGTCCGCATACTGAAAACCTCTGCTCCAGAAATTTTTATTATATTAAAAAAAGCAACGTTTCGACCCTCAGGTCTTCATCAGGCTCAATGTACATGTAGTATGAAGTCAACTTTAGAAAGACACAGATGATTACCTTAATTAGGCACACACAAGAGGTCACATGGCAAATGCAAGTAACATGACAAATACAAGTCATATGACAGTTACAATTTATGTAAAAAAAAAAAAAAAATTATACATACACATACATATATACATACACAAAAAAAAAAAAAATATATATATATATATATATATATATATATACACACACATACATACACATTCATACACACAAAAAAAAAAAAACTATAAAAATGGCTTAATATCAAAATCCTCATTCAAGCCTGAAGGTGCCAAAGTACTTAAGGTGTAAATCCAAAAACATTCCCTCTGTAATAATTTATTCTCATAATTTCCTCCTCTCGAGGGTTTTGTTACTTTTTCTATACCAATATACTGCAAATAAATCACGTGAGTGGAAGCACAGGTAATAGTACCCCGTATCGGAATATCACGACCAGTACGTGGATAGTCTCAGCCTCAGACGTCACGCCCACGGAACGTTGGCTAAACGTCTGATGCATATGGTACACTTAACTGGAAACACTTCAGCAATGTCGAAGTCGTCATCTGATTGGATGAATTTTATCGGATTTCCGGGGGGGCGCGAGTGTCGCGTTTATTTTCGGTCCGCCGGGAAACAAAGCGCAGACGTGTGATTGCGGAAGAACAACGGTTGTGTTTACATGAGTGACAATGAGCATTTATCAAGTTCAGCTAAACGTAGTAATCAGTAAACGTAATCAGCAATGACTTACTGCTTGTTTTCTTCTCCTTCTTTGATTGTCTATGCTGACTGACTTGTTGCACGCTGGTCTGTTGTTGTGGTGACATTTCCACGCCCCGAAACGTGACGCTGAACGAAACTAACTGTAATTGGTTGTTTGACATGTCGGTCAAACGGCCTTATGGGCGGGCCTTGGCCAAAGAAAGCTGCTATGAATTCCAGACCTTCAGCCGTCAGTCTGAAGGTCTGGCTACGCGAGACTAGTACGTGGATGACTAAACGATTTACATTTGTGTGTAAAGGCACATTGGGCGCAATTACCACACCTATAATTACCTGGAGGAAGAGTTGGAATACCTTGTTTTGTACATGAGGGATATTCAGATTTTTCAGATATTAAACATAAAAACATCCTTGTGTCGGACTCGTACATAACATATACATTTCCTGCCTGTCTAGGCTATAGTTCATATTTCAACATGTTTCTGTCGATTTCAATAAATTTTATAAATTTTAGTCTAGCAACAGTTCAACTGGAATGTCAAGTGTATGCAACAATAACACTAACTAATATAATTCATAATACATTTCTTACCTTACATCTTTCTTGTCTTCAAATCGTGTTCTTCTTCTTCTGATGTAACTAAATCCAATATAAGCTCACTGTGTGTCTTCCAAACTCGACTAAAAGCAGAGGACTGATGAAGTTTGGTACATTGTTTTTGAGGTATGAGCGCGTTCTTCTTCTTCTGATGTAATTAAATCCAATGTAAGCTCACTGCGTGTCTTCCGAACTTGACGAAAAGCAGAGGACTGATGAAGTTTGGTACATTTTTTTTGAGGTATGAGCGCGTTCTTCTTCTTCTGATGTAACTAAATCCAATGTAAGCTCACTGCGTGTCTTCTAAACTCGACGAAAAGCAGAGGACTGGTGAAGTTTGGTGCTTTGTTTTTTAGGTAATGAGCGCGTTCGCGTTACTTCGTGGAGATTTGCATATCAATCTCTTTTGCGGGTGTGGGCGTGGTCAAATTAAAAAAAATGAGCAAGCGTTAAGAAACTGGAAATCTTGTTAGTTTTAGGGCTGCCCCCAAATAGTCGACTAAATGTTAGTCGATATGAGGAGGGCTTGGTCGAATACATTTTCATTAGTCGGTTAGTCGCAAAAAAAAAATCACGTAAAAAAAATTACGTAATCAGGGGCTGCGCAGTCAGTGTATGACATGACATCAAAGCAACAAGAGATCAACAAGATCTCGTGCCTCGCGGTATACCAAAGCGCACTTGTGGGAGAGGTGTCTGGCTGATGCTAATAATTATGTCAGGAAAAAAGTCCAAAGTGTGGGATCCGGGACCATTGGCATGGTGGCAAAAAAATGAACATCAGTATCCAAATCTCGCTAAAGCAGCTAAACGCCTCCACTGTATCCCTTACACATCCACTCCATCAGAGCGCATCTTTTTAAAGGCCGGCTTCATTGTGAACAAGTCGAGAAGCTCCCTTCTTCCCAACAATGTGGACAAGCTGGTGTTCCTCTCACATAATATGAAAAAAATAAAATCGAATTGAAAGCTTAGGTAAGAATGCTTAATTTCCTTTTTGTAGTTTTTCTGTTTGTTATCCATTAGGCTATATAAAAAAAAAAAACGGGTATTTTTATAACGGGTCGGGTAGGCTATACAAATAAATTAGGGCCGGGACTCGATTAAAAAAATTAATCTAATTAATTAGAGGCTTTGTAATTAATTAATCGAAATTAATCGCATTTTAATCGCATAAATATTTGACCTGAGAACAGTGAGAAGTAATTTTTTTCACATGGATTTTTAGTATACCATTGAATAATGACTGAATATATAAGCTTAAGCAACAACATTATGTTTATTTTTGTTCAACCAAGTCCAGCAGACCAGTGCAATTTTTGCCATTAAGTGTAGCAATAGCATATTGCTACACTACACTAATAGGAATAGCGAATTCCTTGTTGCATAGCTTGCTCACAACCATACCCTTATCGACGCTTCCATCCGGTTCGTTTTTTATAACAAAATTTCTCATCCACGGGGCCAACCAAAGCGATTGAGGCGTAACATGAACATGTCTATAAAGCGCGATCCCGTCAGCTTCTGAGAGGCATCCAGCTGCAGCCCCGCAGACTCACTTCTTGCTAGACACCAGTGGCTGGACACCAGTGGATGGACAGCAGACGTCATTTCTGTATCGTCATTCGCTTTTCAAATCGACGTCATTTCCGTATCGTCTTTTACTTTTCAAATTCGACGCGCCATGCAGATGTCAGCGGTAAGAAAAAATAATAAGTGCTGTGGAAACGGAAGACGTGGAGACCTACGAGGGTTTTACACAGACCCTGAATTTCCTGAGTATTGCTCAGACTGCCAGTTTTAGGGGGCAGGAATGAGGTGTGGTGTGCACAGTGTGCAATAGTTTATTTGGAACTGTTCATGTTTTATTTTCTCTTGAAATAGGTACTTCCCCCATAACCTTACGGGCCTGACTGCGGCATCTTCATTCTGATGGTCAGATTTGACTAATTTTACTAATTAGATTGTGTAATTTCCAATAAATATTGCAAAATCATGAAGTGTTAATTTGATCTGGATTGTTTGTTTGGTAAATTGTCTGATCATGTGAATCTACGTATATTTTAAAAACAGAAGTGGTTACATTTACAAAAAAAATAAGAATTGAATATCCAAATGGGCAAGGCAAAAAATTGTGGTCAATTAACATGTACAAGTCTGTTGTATTGACAAAACGTTATAGTCCATTGATCTAGGCTGAATTTAAGTCACAGAAAATAGTGATATGATCTGAACAAATTTTTTAAGGTGGTTCTTGTGAATGCAGTTTGCATGAATTATTGATGTTATAATATTAATTATATAATTGAGAATTGTTTTATGTAAAGAGATATGATAAAGAACATATTTCAATTTGCACACAGCTTTTATATTATATATTTTTAAGTCATAAAAGTAAAATGACAATATGGAAAAGACGTGTGAAAATATAAAATAAATATGCTGTCTATCCAGAGGTGAAAATATAAAATAAATATGCTGTCTATCCAGAGGTGAAAACAGAAAATAAATATGCTGTCTATCCAGAGGTGAAAACGGAAATTAGCGGCGAAACGGAAATGACGGAGAAAACGGAAATGACGTAGGCTGTCCATCCACTGGTGTCCAGCCCCTGGTGTCTAGCCAGAAGTGAGTCTGCGGGGCTGCAGCTGGATGCTATTGCAGCTTCTTGGGATTCTTCATCATCATGAACGCTAGTTGGTGCTCCAGTATAATCGGTCCGCCGAAACTCATCCAGTGAGAAACGTTCCGCGGTGCAAAAATAAGTGTGATTAAAATATTTGTTTGCGTTAATTAACACGTTAAAGTCTGTAATTAATTAATCTTAATTAACGCGTTAAAGTCCCGGCCCTAAAATAAATAAATATTATTTTTATTTAGTCGTTTTTATATAATGCAGAAGTTGTTTTTTATTCTGTAAGAAAAATTAGTCTGATGTTTGCAATTTGTTGTTTCAGGTCAAGAATCATCCGTCGTCTTAATGTCAGTTTGCGGCTTTGCTCTGATATTTTTGATTTGTATTAGTGTTTTTTAAATTAGCCTATTTGTTCCACATTTTGTCTTAAATATAGCCTAGTTGTTCTAAACAATTTTATCAAATATTTAGGCTGTTGATTTGTTTGCCGCCTTCTTTTTTAAGTTTTGGCATTATGCGATGTGCCATGTGCATTTATTAAATTGTTCGTTTTTGTTAATTTTCCTTTTGAACAATATAAAAATTATATTAATTTAATTTTCCACTGTATTTTTATACCAAACAGCATTTTTGCTACAGTATTTTTTTGTTTTTGCCTTGTTTTGTACTAGGCCTAAGTTACTAATAAGTTTATTTAAAGGGTACCTATCATGGAATTTTGAAAATTACCTTTCATGTAGTGTGTAACATAGATCTAAGTAAACAAAAACATCCTGCAAAGTTTTAAATATGAAAGTTCACCGTATACAAAGTTATTGTCTCTCAAAAGTAAGAGTCGACTCTGAGTCGCTGATATGAATCGATAGACGAACGATGCACTTTCGTACGTCACTTGTACAAGTTATTTGAATTCGACACGCCCACTCAGTGCGCGCGGCGAGCAGACAGAGAAACCTGACAACAACATGTCGACGAGACTCTGTTCTGAAGTGCGAATCAAAAGCAAACTTTTTTTTTCACTGCCCAGGGACAAGCATGTG
The DNA here is from genome assembly GCA_036326025.1 of Chrosomus eos. Taxonomy (NCBI): domain Eukaryota; kingdom Metazoa; phylum Chordata; class Actinopteri; order Cypriniformes; family Leuciscidae; genus Chrosomus; species Chrosomus eos. Next base: position 127,836 of record JAZAVI010000339.1, on the reverse strand, counting down.
AAGACTCAGTGGCTAGAGTTTATATTTACAACTATACCACACAAGTATAGCCACCTTGAGCTGTGTTCGCGTTATTTTAATGACGATCGCTTCACAAACACGAATGCTTTCAAGTGTGGATTCGCGGGTCGCCTGATAATGAAAGAACGTTCAATACCAAGTTTATTTGGATCAGCTTCATCCTCCGAATCACAACCTGTAAGTACTATTAATAATTGTTGCTTTTATGTGTGTGTGTGTGTGTGTGTGTGTGTGTGTGTGTGTGTGTGTGTGTGTGTGTGTGTGTGTGTGTGTGTGTGTGTGTGTGTGTGTGTGTGTGTGCGTGCGTGCGTGTGTGTGAGAGAGTGAGAGTTACGCTCAGCAGCTTCTAGGTCTCCAATGTCATTTTTTTTGTTTTTGAAATACGTGAAATTATGTGAAGCGTTTTGTAGTACTGCAGTGCTTTATCAAAATGTTTAAGCTTTGGGCTAACGCAAAATATAACTGACTGGGTCATCTGACCAATCACCGCCGATTAGCGTCAAGCAAAGGAGGGGTTTGTAAAAAAGAGTCGTCAAACGAATCATTAGGGAGTCGGTGAGCAAATCAGGTAAAAATAAATGCATATTATAAGACAACAAAAGTGTTTTTTGTCATTGCATGCATGTAAAACTGTTGTTGGGGACTCCCAGAACATTATTAGGAACATTTTAAATGCCATAATAGGTACCCTTTAATTTATTTTAAAGAACGAATTTTATTTTATTTTATTCAAAACTGTTTTTTTTACATGTAACTGTTACAGCTTGTATTTTGGATAATAAATTATTAAAATGCACAGGCAGTCTGATTGCTGTTTTTATGTTAATTACCCTATAACGTGTTGCAAGCGCTGTATACTTTAAACGCTTTACTATTCTGTTTTAAGCGCTTAATTTTCATTTTGAACGCGCTTATATCATGCTTTAGCATTTTCTGTCATATGGAAGTGTTAAACTTCAACTTGGACTATACCTTTCCTTGTATATACGCAAGTTTTTATATTAATATCATAAATGAACGATTATTCAACTAATCGCTAAAATGCAGGAGTGTTAGTCAGTGGCGGTTCTAGCCCATTTCAACTGGGGGGGCCAAGCTGGGGCCAGTTGTACTGTTAGAGGGGCCAGTTACATTTAGACCTTATTGTTTTCATATCATTTTCTGCACTGCTGCAGGCATCAACTGGCAAAATACCGTGTTTATAATCATTCAACAATGTATTTGCATTTCCATTATATTTTTACATTTGCATTACATATTCAGTATTAGTCACCGTAACTGTAATAGACATGGTGTCCTTCTTTCTCTTCATTTTGAGAACTATAGAGCAAAAGCAATGGGGACCAAGAAGCTTATTAATTCATTTACTGAAAATAACTGCCTAGCTACGTCTAACCGTTTACAGGGTTCCTGCACACTTTTTAAAGTCAAATTTAAGGCTTTTTAAGACCTAAAGAAATCAAAATTAATACCGTACATTAGGGGTGTGCAATATTGACAAAAATATATTTCAATATTTTCAACATTTTGTTGATCATACTTAGGCTACATGATATTTTACTGATTGTGTTTTTGTGCTGGTGCCATGGCTGGTAGGCCTGTTGTTGACAGCTGACTCACGAAGATATTAATATTTTTCATATTCTATGCAGTGGTCAGTTCACAGCAGTGACAGAAATACATTTTTTAATTAAGGGGCAATATTTGCCTATTTAAATTGATTTCCAGGGGCATTTTCACCTATATATGGACATTTTTTCTAAACTTATTTAGAGTTATGCATCACCTTTTATGTCAAATACTAACATTCAAATTATACAAGAATTATACTTATTTATACAATAGTACTTAATTATACAATAATTAAACAGTTCCACTGTTACCAGCAAATTAATTCATTCAATCAAAATCCATCTTTGCAGTGCAGAGGTGACACAGAAGTGGCATTACTACTGTATATTTACACTCCATTTACAATTGCATAAATAAAGCTATGAGATTTTTTTTTAAAATCAATATTTAAATATGAAATGATTTCTAATTGTTTTAACGTTTTAATTAAAGGATACTTTAAATATGAAACTAAAACTACCAGTAGGCGGCGCCAAGTCCCTGTAAGAGGGATTCAATCATTCAACCGATTCGTTCAAACGGCTGATTCATTCGGAAAAGAAGCGATTCGTTCAAAACGCGGATTTCAGTCAATAAATCATCGCTGTGTTGCATTGAGACTCTGCTACGGTTTCATTATGAAATTCTAGTCGGCGAAATAAAGGGAAAACAAACAATATTGACAATATTGTGTCTAAAAAGTAACTCCCAATGTTAACTCATTATTTAACTGTTGGATAACAGACATATCACAGTTGCAATTGTGCACGGGAAAACGGCACTTTTGCTGATGTAATATTCTAATATAAGAACATAATATGATATAAATATAAGACAAAAACTAATTTGGAGACATAGCCTACTATGAACTGCACACAGCACTGAAAGGACGATAGACAAATGCGATGTCAGCTCACAGTGCCTCGTATACATAGTTAAAACAATGATTACAATATCATAATAGACAATACACATCACACACCCCATACGCACATAAATAATGAACTTACGACTGAACTGACATTTTCTCTCCTCACAGCAAAATCCGTGTTCCTATATGTACACCAGGAGAGTTCATTTAACACTGGGGATTTTGCTGTGCTCTCTCGCGTGCAGGAGACAGACGTTATTACGTTAGACGTTATTACGACGTTAGTGATGCGAATTGTCACGTGAAAATGCAAATCCACAAAGATAGAATAAAAAATAATACGCATACAAGGATAACAACGATAGCAATTTAACAAATAGTTTTGTACAAATTATTTCAAACTCCACATTTAGGGGGGCCACAAGGGGGGCCAAGCGTTTAGTCACAGGGGCACTGGCCCCCCCTGGCCTCCCCCTAGAACCGCCACTGGTGTTAGTCGACTAGGAATATCTTTAGTCGGGGGCAGCCCTAGTTAGTTTTATACAAATTACTTAAACAGAGAAAATTTGTTTCATTTTGAATCAGATAATTTAAAAGTACAAACTTAAATGATTATAAAGATATACATTTCAGGCCTGGGTGAATAGTATTCTCTGAATTTTGTTTAAGTTTAGAGACGTGCTCAAGAAAAAAAGTTCAACGAGTCGGAGAGGCAGAACACACACCCTGTTTATTTTCTTTATTTTACAAAAGCACAAAGTTTCGTTTCGATTGTAAGTGGACACATAAAAAAATAGACATTTAACAGTTTATTTTCTCATATGTCTTAAGTCTGTCTGACCAGAAATGATGCCGTAGTTTAAGTCTATTTTACTGCTATGTGAAAAAAATCTGCCAAAACGCGCCGGCACATTTGCCGTCCCCATAGGGTTAACAGCTTCAAATTAAAATATTTTTCGCATTGAACATTCAACTTGCTGTGAACAGACCTAGCATGGGATGCTGGTTGCTGATTTGCTAGATCCCAGCATGGGATGCTGGTGTGCTTGTGGATCAGTATGAGCTTTATTTTACATACTGGGACCAGCTTGGGATGCTGGTGGATTAGCATATGTTGTCTTTTTGGTGCTGGTATAATCCCAGCAAGACCACAACAAAACGTCTCAGGTTACGAATGTAACCATAGTTCCCTGAGAAGGGAACTCGCACTGCGTCTATGACCCTTTGGGAACGCCTCTGCATGATTGTGTCAGACAACTAGTCATGTGTCAACTAGTCCAATGGAGTAATGTCACGGTAGGGTGATGTCATGACCAGGAAAGTATATAAGCACATCAGGAATGACCGACGTTAGCTTCAATTAGCAGAAACAAGTTGATCACAAGGATGACGGAAGTATGGCAGGGCAACACAGCCCCTTTTTAGGCAAACCTGAACAAACAGCTGATCAGTTTTCCTGCACAGTGCAGCTCTGTGGACATAAGTATCCAGCACTCTTACTTGACACACAAGGTTCAGCTTTTCCTGGTCCTGATTTCTGAAAGGAGGAGGGCAGAAGGCTTGCAAAACGATAGGCTGCGGTACATTGATCTGCACCTTAGGGACATAACCCGGCTTAGGGTAGATACATGCCTTGACCATCAGCGGTGAGAAGTCAAGGCATGTGGGGGATACCGACAGGGCCTGAAGATCTCCTACTCTCTTAAGAGAAGAAATGGCTAGAAGGAATACTGTTTTTAAGGTCAGAAACTTTTCTAGAACCGTATCAAGGGGCTCGAAGAGAGCCTCAGATAAGCCTTCTAGAACAATAGCCAGATCCCAAGCAGGAACCCTGGTGTGAATTGCAGGCCTCAACCTAAAAGTGCCACCCAAAGAGACATGGTAAGAAGCTATGGCCTCCACATACACCTTTATCTTGCAGAAACTCTAGTTCTGAACCAACCAGGCAGTTAACTGGATCCCACTGACACTCGTAAAATTTCCTCTTGGATGGAGTTTTGGAGTGAAGTATGGGCTCCACAACCTTGGCTGACAGACCTGTGTCTATGAGTTGGGCCCCCTCAGAGGCCAAACCCACAGGTTCCATAGCTCCCCGCTAGGAGGAGGAACCCTTTCTATAGCCCCTTTTTGTAGATGAGTCAGCACTTCCTGCTCCATAACCAGAGCCTGCTCGGGGTCCACCATGGTTGGGAGGACCCCCATAAATCTGGTCGGACGAGAACCGAACTGAATTCTGTAACCCCCCTCTATTATATGCAGAACCCAATGAGATATATTTGGCAGTAGTTTCCACGCTGCCAAAAATTCTACTAAGGGTACCAGTCTCTCGAGACTGGCCTCTGGATTTAGTCGAACAGCCACTTCGGTGCCCTGTTACGGCCAACCGGCAGGGAACAACCGAACTGACTGTTCTACGACCCTCCTCGGAGGATCATTGAGAAATGCAGACACCACGGCGCCCTGAAACGGCGAACCAGCAGGGAACAACCGAACTGACTGCTTTACGACCCTCCTCGGAGGATCGCATGGGGACGCTGACACATCGGTGCCCTGAAACGGCGAACCGGCAGGGAACAACCAAACTGGCAATGCTGCGACTTTCCTCAGAGAATCGCCCCCAGAGGGCGCAGAGGAAGAACGATTTCTCGAAACCGTCCTTCCCCGGAGGGGTTCACCCTCAGAAGCATTGCCTCATAGCCTCGGACTTCTTCTTTGTCTAAGCCTTTTTAGAGACGATGACATCCTCAGATCTTGCCTGCCTTTAACCGGCTTTGACTGCGACTGCCACCCAGGTGCCCCTTATTGAGGAGGAGCCTGAGTGGCGACGCTTTGTTTCTGTTGCACACGGTGCTGTGAGGAGCTAGTAGATGGCCAAGACTGCCCCCGTCCAGCAGTCTCAGGGATATTAGATCGGCAAGGAAGAAACCTCTGGAACGCCGCTGATTTTTTTTTTTATTCTTCTGAAATCTATCAACGACTGTATTTATAGCGTCGCCGAATAGACTTACAGGAGAAAGCGGAGCGTCCCGAAGAACAGACCTCTCTCTGTCTTTGATATCGGAAAGATTTAACCATAAATGACGCTCTGTGGCCACCAGGGCTGCCATTGAACGGCCTATTAATTTGGCCGTCTCCTTGGTGGCACAGAGAGACAGATCTGTTGCGCGACGCAATTCTTGAATTGCGTCAACGCTGACTTCCTCGCAATCATCCATATCCCTAAGCAGGTCAGCCTGATATGCTTGTAAAATAGACATTGTGTAAACATGCCGCGGCCTGACCTGCTGCCATATAAGATTTACCCAACAGCGCTGAAGTGGCTTTTAATGGCTTAGTGGGTAACGTCGGGGCTTTAAGAGATGACGCTGACTCGGGAGAGAAATAGCTCGCAAGCGTCTCTTCAGCCGGAGACATTGCCATATAACCATAATCCTTAATTAGTTAGACGTCTGGGGATTAAAAACAGAAATAAGACTAGTTTATCCCACGATCTCGACACCTCAGTGTGGAGATTAGGAAAAACTCTCATAATCCCCTGCTTCAATGCTGCCGACATCCAATTCCTCAGAACTGGATAGTCGCAGCATTGGTGCCTCATCTCGAGGAGAAGAAACCGCAGCGCGTGCTTCTCCCTGAGATAAGGCACTGGATCTAACAGGTGAAGGCTGAGATAGGGCAGGGCCCGTCTCAAACCCCGCTGTCAGATTCATTTGGGAACCCCAAGATGTGAGTCGACGCTGTGCCTTGGCAGCAGCGGGACCCGCACCCTAAGGGAACACGCACGGAACACGCGTCCTCCTCAAAGAACGCCCGGCGGGAGCGGAGCGTCCTCACGGACAGCTGTTCGCAATGCACACAGTCCCTCAAGAACTGACTGGGCATGCTCCACTCCCAAACAAGCAACACAAAGCTGATGTGTGTCCCCACCCGTGATGTAACGAGGGCAGGGAACAACACAACGCTTGAATTATTGTTTCGCCATAATATATATATATATATATATATATATATATATATATATATATATATATATATATATATATATATATATATATATATATAGTCATGGTCAGAATTAATGGCACCACTGATAAATATGATCAAAGCTGTCTGTAAAAAATAAATCTGCATTGTTTATCCTTTTGATCTTTCATTCAAAAAGTTTGCAAAATTCTAACCTTTCATTGAAGTAAAAGAATTGAAAGTGGGGGGGAAATCACATTATGAAATAAATGTTTTTCTCCTAAACACGTTGTCCACAATTATTGGCACCCCTAGAATTTTTTACGAGTAAAAAATCTCTGAAGTATATTCCCATTAATATTTACCTTTTTTAGCACACCAGGGTGACTAGGAACATGAAATTGTCTAGCTATGACTTTTTGTTTCACAGGAGTTTAAATATGAGGAAACACAAATGCCAAATCCCCTTAATCATCCATCACAATGAGTAAAACCAAAGAATATAGTTCTGATGTGCATCAAAAGATTGTTGAGCATCACAAAATAGAAAGTGGCTGTAAGAAAATAGCTAAAGAATTGAAAATCCCCATTGTGACCATCAGGGCAATAATTAAGAAGTTCCAATCAACTAAAGATGTTCCTAATCTGCCTGGAAGAGGACGAGTGTCTATATTGCCTTAATGCACGATGAAGATGAAAGTTTGAGTGGCCAAAGACTCTTCAAGGATCACAGATGGAGATTTGCAGAGATTAGTTGGGTTTTGGGGGTCAGAAAGCCAAAAATAAAAAAACCTACATCACCACATGTTGTTTGGGAGGGTTTCAAGAAAAATCCTCCTCGCTCATCCAAAAACAAACTCCAGCATATTCAGTTGTCAGACACGACTGGAACTTCAAATGGCACAGTCTTCTGTGGTCAGATGAAACTAAAAAAAGAGCTTTTTGCCAGCAAACATGCTAGATGGGTTTGGTGCACACAAGAATAAAAAGTACCCCAGGTGTACAATTTAATTTAGGCTCAGGCTCAGTTTAGGCTCTCTCTTGTTCGTTTTTCTTCCTGTGTGTTTGGACGTCTCCAGTTGTACTTTTGTTTTCGTCTTTTGTTTTCTTTTGTTAAGTTTTGTTTTTCCTTTTCGTATTCTACTTTGTTCATTTCCATAGACGAGTGAAATGAACTTAGCCTGAATTATTTATTTGTTAACTTTACGTCAACGGACCTTAAACCCTTTGTTGAAGTGCGCGCTCCGATCTAACAGACCACGTGACGCTCCAGACGGAATGCCACCCACACACATCTTTTTGACTCAGCACCACAAAGAGCTATAAGTGCAAGTATCGTATTTCATATAGAGATCTGAAAGCTGTTATGGTTGTTTGCCCACTTGGGGTGATTGTGATTCCTTGTTGTTTCTCTCTCAAGGTTCTGTCTGTAGTTTGCCAAATCTGTGATCTTTTGTGATCTCTCTCTCACTCTCTCCCTTTTCCTTTCACTTTCAGTATCTTTCATTGTTCGTTGTTTTATTGTATGTATATACATTTTATTCCATGTAATCTTTAGTTCACGCGCTCATATCTTAAAGTCCCTTTAATGTTTCGATCGAAGCTACAATCTTTAAAATTGTTGATACTTAAATAGTGATTTTTATAGAACAGTAAAGTGATCCTCGTGGCCGGATAAGGAGGATAACCCCCAATTTCCACCAACTGCGGAACGGCTGCGGATCCGCTCAGGAACGGCGGCGGAGTCAATAGGTTTCCATTAAAGTCAATGTGTGTATTTTCACTGACTGCGGAACGGCTGCGTTCCGACTCCGTCCCAGCTCCGGCGACCGCAGCCCTCCGGAGAAGATACGCAGAGTTTCTATTTTTGCCGGATGCCGGAGAGCGCCGCAGGAAGTCGAGCACAGAAACAAAATAAAACATCCGGTAATTTTCAAAATAATATACTCCGTGCTTACGGCGAATCGTATTTCCCTTCACTACACCTCGAAAACGTCATAATGGGCGGAGATTTTGTTTTATATACTTTTTTCTTTTTCCACAAGAACAATTGTAGCTGAGGGGCTAAGGACTGTAAGGTGCTAGCTGTTGCTAATTAGATGAAGCTGATACGGGTGTGCCGGTTAGAACACCAAAGTCGGAGAAGGAATCCAGTTCAACAGATTTATTTGAACAAGCATATGCAGAGGGGGAGCCAGATCCTATCAGGTTGAGTTAAACAGTGCTCTCTGTACACATATCAAGGATGAGCATGAATACTGGCACTGAGTGGTATCGTCTTGTGCTTATGTCCGTAGACGTGGGTCAGCATATATGTGTGTGTGGTTTTCTCTCTGGACGCACACAACTTCAACACTCAAAGGAACATAAAGACGATCTATTAACGGCATTCAGTAAGGGAATTTCACGGCTCGTTCTCACTGAAGATGACGGTTGATACCAGACTGGATCGCACGCGCACTGCGCTCTGAAGCAATCCACCGAATGAGCTGCGTTCCGCCAAAATAAGAGTCCCCGCGATCGGGAAGAGAGTACACTAATTCATCCATGTCACAAATCAGTGTTAATTAGTGAGACTTTCTCACAGCCGCCCCCAAATTGCATGCAATTTGCTCCAGAGGAAGGCTCACTGTTCAGCCTCTTCCATGGACACTACGACGAATTTTTTCCCTCCTATGAATCTGGGATAACTGGAAGGGCGATGAGACGGGCAACTGGTCTGGTGTAGACTCTGTCCTTGATCTGGACGTCTGCTGACCTTACACGACTATCAGCACTCTGATGTACCTTAGTCACTCTGCCGACTGGCCAAAGAGCCCTGGGAAGCTGCGGGTCCATCATCAGAACAACAGAGTCGACCGCAAGATCCCCTGTGGTGGTATGCCACTTCTGTCGAGGCTGCAAGGTGGGCAAGTAGTACCTTATAAACCTAGACCAGAAGTGGTCTGCCAAGACCTGACAGTGCCTCCATCTTTTCCTGCTCAAGCCTTCACTCTTGTTGTATACTACCTGAGGCAAAGCACCATCTAGCCGCCCCATCAAGAGGATGTTCGGAGTGATTGCATCCAGATCTGCTATGTTGGCTGAGCTATATCCCAGTGGTTTTGTGTTCAGTATCGCCTCGACTTCCAACAATACAGTACGGAGTACTTCTTCGGAGACCGGCTGAGCTCCTATAACTGTATACAAAGCAGATTTGACCGATCTTATCTCTCGCTCCCATGCCCCACCGAAATGGGGTGCTGCCGGAGGGTTGAAGTGAAAGGCAATCTTCTGCTTTGCTAGAAGTTGCTGAAGCTCTGAGGATAGACCGGCAAATGTCTCGCGAAGCTCTTTCTCTCCTGCTTTGAAATTTGTGCCCTGATCCGAGTAGAGTTCCGCCGGCTTACCTCTACGTGCAATGAATCTCCTGAGGCTCATTAGAAACGAGTCTGAATCCAAGCTATGTAAGAGGTCCAGGTGCACCGCTCGCGTAGTGAGACATTTGTATACAATACCCCATCTCTTCTCAGAGCGGCGTCCCAACTTCACCTGGAAAGGCCCAAAGCAGTCTACGCCTGTGGAATAGAAGGCTGGCTTATATAGACGTAGACGGGCCACGGGTAAGTCTGACATCTTGGGCACCAATGGCTTAGCCTTCCATCTTCGACATTCCTTACAGAGATGTTGAATATGACGGATTGCCTCTCTCCCGCGCAGAATCCAGAAGGTGCGACGCATTTCTGCGTATACCCGTTCAGGTCCAGGGTGACAGAGACGAGTGTCATAGTCCTGTATAAGTAGCTTGGTGGCTGGATGACCAGGATCCAGGACGATCGGGTGTTTAAAAGCAGAATCGAGAGCTTCAGCACGCCGCAATCTACCACCAACACGTATGATCTCCTCCTTAGGGTCTAACTCTGGTGACAAGGTAAGTAGGCGACTACTATTCGGTACTGACTTGCCCTTCTTGAGGTGATGCCATTCTTCTGGGAAACAGTCTTGCTGGATTCTCTTGTAGATTGTCATTTCTGCTTCATGATAATCTGAGGCAGTAACAGCGCTACCCTGTCCAGCCGCCCCGTGCAGCTCACGCACCGTAGCCTCCACGAGATCCTTCCAAGTGTGTTGGCCTCCTTGTAGAGAACATGGCCAGTCCCTGTTAGTCACAATACCGCAAGAGACTGACTTCCTGTACTCTGACAAATCTGAAACAGACAGCTTAGGTGATTGGGACGGCCATTCGTCGAGTCTCTTAAGGAGGAAAGGGGGCCCTTGGCTCCAGCGATTAGGCAAGGCAAGCTCCCCAAGAGTCTTACCCCGTGTGACATCATCGGCGGGATTCAGTGAGGAGTCCACATAACGCCAGGCGCTGGGTTCTGTGAGTTCCTGAATTTCAGCTACACGGGTGCCCACAAATACTTTAAAACGGCACGACTCCGACTGCAGCCAGGTAAGCACTGTGGTTGAATCACTCCAAAGTATAGTCTGATCCACCTTCAAGGTCAGCTCCCCCTCCAACATCTTTGCCAGTTGGGCTGCTGTCAGGGCACCACAGAGCTCTAGACGGGGAATGGAGTGTCGTCGCCGAGGAGCGACTCTTGATCTTGCTGCCAGGAACGACAGGTACACTTGACCTTGGGCATCCTCGGTCCGCAGGTAGGAAACTGACCCGTAGGCTTTCTCAGATGCATTGCTGAATATGTGGATCTGTCTAGAGACAAACGTTTGACCCACATGAGCTGGAACATATGATCGAGGTAAGGTTATGCGAGGCAACAGATTGAGTTCGGCTTCCCACTCTTTCCAAGCTCTCTGGAGCTCCTGAGGAAGGAGGGGGTCGTCCCAGTGATGATGCTTATCCCACATGCTCTGGACAAGCAACTTGGCGCGAGTTGTGTAGGGTAATATGAACCCCAGAGGGTCATACTGTCGAGCCAGAACTTTATACACGTTGCGCATAGTCAGTATGCCATAGTCCAGCGGGCGGTTCTTATACCCTAAGATGTCCGATTCCCAATGCCAACTAAGTCCAAGAGTTGATTCGGACAGACCTGTGTCATCATGTGAGAGCCAGCGCTCCATACTATCCGACCTTGCTTCTTTTGGCAGATGTTCGATGACACTTGGGATGTTACATGCCCACTGACGGATCTCAAACCCACCCGATGCCAGAATCTCCCTGAGTTTGTCCACCAACCCCCTTGCTACAGCTGCAGTTGGCACACTTTGAAGGCAATTGTCGACATAGAAACAGCGTTCTACAGAGTCTCTGACACCATCCTCTGGAACACTGTGATCTCTGGCATGCCGTTGAAGAGCAAAGGTGGCACAACAAGGTGAGCAGGTGGTGCCAAAGGGCAAAACTTGCCACTCGAAGGTATCAGGGGGATCCTCTCGCTTCATATCTCTCCACACAAACCTGAGAAGTGGCCGGTCTTCTGGCAGAAGCTGGACTTGGTGGAACATACCCTTAATATCTCCACTAATTGCTACTGCTTGTTGCCTAAAGCGCAGCAAGACACCAAGAAGAGATGCGCCCAAGGTCGGTCCTGGAAGAAGGGCATCATTCAGATTCAGTCCACGGAACTGATACGAACAGTTGAAAACAAGCCGATTCTTCCCGTTATGGCTAACTAGGTGATGAGGTATGTACCATGTTTCGCCAGTCATTGAGATGTCATCTGGGCCCAACTTCTTGACAGCTCCTGATTGTACCAGCTGGTTGATTGCCTCACAGTAGGCTTTGGCACGTTGAGGGTCCTTAGCCAATCGCTTCTCTGTACTCCTCAAGCTCGGTAGAACGGCCTCTTTGGATGCCTTGAACAGGGGCATATCCTTTTTCCGCAGCAACGGAGTAGCATACCGGAGGATGCCAGCAACCTCTACCCTCCTTGTCTTTGCCTCCAGGTGCTCTATTGCCTCCTTGTCTTGCTTTGATCTCACCACCATCTTGTCACTCTGGAAAGGCAGCACATCCATCTGCCAGAGTTTCTCAACATTCCTCATCAACTCTGTTGTCTGTGGTGAAACACTGGTCAGGAGGCACTGTTGTGTGCATGCTATCCACTGGATGAGGTGAGTCGGCCCCTGAAGCGTCCAACCCAGTCTGGTACGGATAGCTGCCGGTCCTCCTGGAGGGCCTAACCTCACTGGCTCGACTGGAGTGAGCAGATGGGGGTGATCAGCTCCTATCAATACAAGTGGCTTGGCATGCTCGAATGGTTCGATAGGGAGATCTGCCAGATGCTTATATTTCCTCTTCAACATGGAGATGGGATATGAGTGATCTGCCAGGCTGAGACGTTGTGAAGTGAACGCCTCTGCAACCTGAAAACTTCTTCTGGGATGTGCAAGGGGTGATATGCAGAATGAGACGGATGATCCCTTCAACGTTTGAACATCCTGATGTATTGTGCGTAGGACAAGATCCTCTTGTCTACCTTGCAACCCAAGTCGGTCAACAGCTTCTGGCAGGAGCATTGTGCGTTCCGATCCATCATCCAACACCGCATAGGTGTCAAGAGTACGGTCCTTGTTCCGAAGAAGCACTCGCACAACCTTTAATAGGACACGAGTGGAAGTTGATGGACGGTCCAGGTAAAGAACCTCGGTACCGTTGTTAACTAGACAACTCTCTACTTTGGGTGGCTCTGCAGCGGGACGGGTGTTCACACTATGAAGAACTCTCAAGTGCTTTCCTTGGCACAGGTCACAAAGTCTTTTGAGGTCGCACTGTGCAGCTTGGTGGGACCTCCCACATCTCCAGCATCTTTTATTCACTTTGATCCATTCTATGACTTCCTCCCTTGTCAACTTCTGAATGCCTGGGCACTTATTCAGAAAATGTTCTGAACTCTCACAATATGGGCAATACTGCTTTATCTTGCTCTCCTTTAATCTAGGGACCTGACCTTCTCGCTTGTGGCCTTACTCCCCAAAGCTCTCCGCCCATGTAACACAGTAGCCGCTGATCTATGTGTCGCTTCTCACTTTGTGCTCAGTGACCTTGGGCTGGTCTCGGATGGACGTATACTCTGACACCATGACTCATACTGGAGCCACCTGCAAGTCAAGCAGGTATAGTAGAGCCAGTCGATGGAACATCTGACGGCGGAAATTGCCCTCACTCGGCGGAAGTTCGTGAGCAGCCGTGCAAGTGTAGCCGCATCTCAGCTCAACTTCTCCATCAGAGCTAGGGTCTTACTGTAGTCGCTTCTCAGCTTGTGGCTCAGTGACCACTTGGACTAGAGTCTCGATGGAGATTCGTCATAAGCTGCTGATCTACCGTGATCTCATACGTGGAGCCACCCTGCCAAGTCAAGCAGGTGTATGACGTAGGCAGCCAGGTCGATGGAACCTGACGGCGGAAACTTCTGCCTCAACTCGGCGGCCAAGTTGTCGTGAGCGGCCTACGCAACGTTGATATGAGCACGCTCTGCAGCTCAACTTCTCCATCAGAGCCCAGGGTCTTTAACATGCACACTAGTGACTGAACATGCAAAGCAACTCTCAAAGGTGCTGTATCTCCCCGCCTGATCTCTGGTGAGTCCATGACAGCAGCAATTCTTTAAGGCGACGTGATGTGGCTGACCAAACTTCTCATTCAATGCGGCCATTGTATCGGAGAACGTGATACGCGAATTGATATATGTAGTCAGCTATAAGGCAAGCCCCCTCAACCATCAGATGGTCCACAAGAACTGATATTTGAAGAGCTCAGTGGCGTCCCTTGGCAACAGATTGGTTAGGGCGAGTTCAGGCGAGGAGATTCCATGGTCCCTATGGATGAGAGGGGGATTTTCGGCGTTGCCCATGGTATTCCTTTTCTCACCATAGTGATGAAGGCCGATATGGTACTTCTGAGAGGGACGATGACTCATATGAGGTCTGTACGTGTTTAGGCGGAGGCCCAGATTAGCTGGGTTCATGACAGAGGGAGTTGAGCCTGGTGAGTAATACTGCGACCATGTGAGTAGAGGCTGAGTATCATGAAGTTCCTAGCTGGTGGTTTCTTAGGGGTTGAAGACAGATGATTCTAGTTGCTGAGTTAGATGCAGCACTATCTCTGAGTAGCTGGAGTTCCTTCATCATTCTATCTATCATAGTGACCATCTGTGTCTCCTCACCCTCTGGAGGCATTGACGGTGGTTCAGCAGAGGGCCATGGTGGAGGCGGTAGCCAGTCGTCATACTCCTCTTCTTCTTCCCCTCGGGTCGGAAAGTGATCCTTTAGAGGAGGGGGTGGTACTGGCCACGATTCTTGACGTGCCCTCTGCAGTGTCTTAACTGAAGCTACAGGAGAATGCGTTTCCCTATGGGTCCCCCAAGGCTGTGTTCGACCGATCTGCCTGCTCTCTTCTGGTCGATATAATGATGTGTTCTCTCTACGCATCTCATACAGCTCATTTCCATCCTCTGCATAGGGTGTCAGAGTGTCTGTCCACTCCGCACGTCGGCCAGTCGAACGTGTATCATAGCTGGGGGAGTACTCTTCGTCCTGCTCACTAATATCTGAGTCCCACTGAACCTGACGAGGGGACCTTGTGACATGTGCACTTTCAGCGGGCGTCATCATAACCACTTCCTCATGATGAGAGCTCCACCCCTCTAGCCCATGCATATGCTGTAACGAACTTGTATGAGGTGAAACTATCTGTTGGCTCACTGGACCAACCTCATAGTCCTCAAGATACTGCGGCGGTCTCCGCTGCCTCTTAGGTCGAGTCGATGGGACCCAGGATGCTTCACCGCTTTGTTGCATGTTCCCGGAACAGCTTGTATCCGGCTCGAAGGACCAAAATGTAGCTGAGGGGCTAAGGACTGTAAGGTGCTAGCTGTTGCTAATTAGATGAAGCTGATACGGGTGTGCCGGTTAGAACACCAAAGTCGGAGAAGGAATCCAGTTCAACAGATTTATTTGAACAAGCATATGCAGAGGGGGAGCCAGATCCTATCAGGTTGAGTTAAACAGTGCTCTCTGTACACATATCAAGGATGAGCATGAATACTGGCACTGAGTGGTATCGTCTTGTGCTTATGTCCGTAGACGTGGGTCAGCATATATGTGTGTGTGGTTTTCTCTCTGGACGCACACAACTTCAACACTCAAAGGAACATAAAGACGATCTATTAACGGCATTCAGTAAGGGAATTTCACGGCTCGTTCTCACTGAAGATGACGGTTGATACCAGACTGGATCGCACGCGCACTGCGCTCTGAAGCAATCCACCGAATGAGCTGCGTTCCGCCAAAATAAGAGTCCCCGCGATCGGGAAGAGAGTACACTAATTCATCCATGTCACAAATCAGTGTTAATTAGTGAGACTTTCTCACAACAATAGTTAACTTTATTTACACAGCCTACTCCTTTCCCAATACATTCATAATAGACATTTAGTATTTTATAAGTTGATTATATAATTATAAATATTGTATGGTAGAATCACAATAATTTCCACAAAAAAGGGATCAGCAGGTCAGCACAGAGTTTCCCCTCTACTCCTCTGGATGGAAACAAACTTGCTGGTTTTGTGATTCTGTTTAGAAACATCATCATCATACGTAAATTTGGGAGATATCGTATGTCCTCGTGACTAAATCTGTCAGTCATGGCCGCAGCCGTTCCACAACAAATCCGGATCTGGTAGGTTTTGAAGGACGGCGGAGCACGGATCCGACACGCAGCGGAGCCGATCCGCAGCCGTTCTGCAGTTGGTGGAAATCCGGGGTAAGTTTTATGAGGTTTGATAAAGATCGGATGATCAGTTTTGCTGGACAAAACAGATCAGTCGATGATAAATTGATCCCAGAGGTTATCCTTAGAATCTATCTATTTTAGACAATTGACATATTAATATTTAATTATAATTAGTTCTGATTGATTATTAATTACACAATTTATCTACTTTTGCCTACTTGTATGGATAACTGATTATAATTCGTTGTATTTGGTGGTCCATACAAAGACCTTGACAACTTATTCCCTTACGTGGAATTTTAATATTTTGAAGGTGATTCTCGATCATGTTTCATGATTCGTTATTAAAATTATATTCCCTTTATTTGAGCTAATGTTTCCCTACATGGCTGAGAACTTCATCCATAGCAGGGGACAAACTATTGAGTTGATGATGGTGCTGCTAAATCGGTTTGCTGTTGAAGTCTTTTGTAATCAAGAAAGAACACTAAGGCAGATCGGAATCTATGCGCAGAGTATTTAATAGGCAAACAAAAACACAGGGTTTAAAAGACAGTCCAACCAGGCAAACAAATCCAAAACAAGAGGCAAAGAGGTAAACACTAGTGAAGAAAGATCATAAATGGTAAACACAGCGGTGGATATAACACTAAGTAATGCACTCAAGACTTTGAGATACAAGACTTCGCAAAGCTAAAGAGGAAGTCCAGTTTCTTAAATACAGTGACTGATGAGTAACAAGGTACATGTGGAACAGGTGACCAGGGTGAGTTAGGATATAACAAAAGTCTCTTATGCTCACCATAGATACATTTCTTTGATCTTATATGCTGAATAATATTACAGTTTTAAAGAACTGTTTTCTATTTAAATATATTTTCAAATGTAATTTATTCCTGTGATGGCAAAGCTGATTTTTTTTAGCAGCAATTACTTCAGTCTTCAGTGTCGCATGATTCTTCAGAAATCATTTTAATATTCTGATTTGCTGATCAAGATTTTTATTTTATTTAATTATCAATGTTTAAAACAGTTGCTTAATATTTTGGTGGAAACCATGATACATTTCTATTTAGGAGTCTTTGATGAATAGAAAGTTCCAAAGAACAGCTTATTTAAAATAGAAATCTGTGTAACTTTAAATGTCTTTACTGTCACCGCTGATCAATTTAATGTGTCCTTGCTGAATGAAAGTATTAATTTCTTCCAAAGAAAAAACATATTACTGATCCCAAACTTTTGAACAGTGGTGTATGTAAATGTTGATATTATTTTCAATAAAATACTAAATCACATGTTCTATGTAATTTCATACTGAATAAAAATAAAATAAAACTGTAGTGCTTCTGCTAGGTCCTGTTGCTACTAACAACTCCATTAAAAAACAGTTAGGCTCCGTAACAACCTTCACAGTCATGCAATACATCTTTTCTATTTTGATTCTCTATTCCAATTTGACAAGCATGTATATGCAGCCGTTAAGAGTAGATTTTTCCAACTTAGATCTGAGGCAAAAGTAAAACACTTCCTTTCTAGTAAGGACCTTGAAATCGGTGGGATTTTGTACACTATGGTTGTGTAAATTTGTGCTCTATAAATAAGGTTTGACTTGACTTTTGTCGTTTGACTTTAATCTGACAGAATCCCAGTCAAATTGTTACCCATATAATAGGCCTATTATTTTAAACTGAGGGATGACATAATAGCAGTCATTCACATGAATTCAGATTAACTGATTCCACTCAAGTGACCTATAAGTTATAATGAATAATACAATTCTTTGGGTTTTACTTTATTTTGATGGTCCCTGTAACGAATTCTGTTGACTATAGTGTTGCACAAACAGAGTATAAGTAGAGTATTAGGGTTAGGGTTTGAATAAGTTGACATGTAGTTCCAAAGTTACTTACTGTAGTCAGTAGTATGTCTTTTGGGGAACATCACAATAAAGAGTTGGCAGATATTAAACAGACAGTCTACTAATACTGTAATGAAAGTTAGTTGAAATGTAGTTGCAAACTTATTTAAGGTCAACAGAATTAAATATACATCACATTTATGGAATTATGAAATAATAACATGAATTATAATAATACAAAAAACTGTAACAATGTAATCTGTGGTTATGCGCAAAATTAAAGGTTTCCCTAAAGAAATGACAGCTGTACAGCATCAAAGGGAATGAATGGAACCACATGAGGAAACCTCAATATATTTTATCATCAATCTGACAATCCTCTTTGCGAACACAGGCACATCTGTGTCAGAATAATCCAATAGCTATTTCCACATGCTGCAAGTGGTCAGAGGCAGAACGGTGGGCCCAGTGCCCTTTATGACCCATCAGCAGACTGATTACAGTCTGTGGATGAGACTGTGTGAGCCCGCTGTGATAACCGCCACCTGATGTGCCCCACTTATCCCCTGTAGACACCAGACATACAATGCTGAGTAATTTTCTAAAACACACTATAAACTACTGAATCATCTCAGTATGGAAGCGTCACTGTTTAAGGTTGACATCTCATGCAAACTTTTGTGGAAAAATGCCATCAAGGACTATGAGTGTGCCAAAATGAATTAATGCTTTTATTGTAAGTGTTACCAGACATGCTGTTAGCAAAGGCTGTGATGAGGTGAAGGGTGAGTGGATTGAGCTGTCAAAAGATGTTTAGAGTCACATGACTAAATTTGATCAGGCATGTACATTATCCATTCATTCACTCACACATCCACTGTGATTGATAATCAACTACTAACAGTGACTAGAGCTTTCATTTCATTGCATTTCATTTCTGTCCATAAATTGAAAGTTAGTAATGTTTTTTTCAAGGTACCTTCAGAAGAAAGTCATACAGGTTTAGAGTGACATGAGGTATATGATGGTAAACTATCCCTTACAGTTGTATTCCTGACAACAAAATGTCTCTATTTTTGTATGATTATGAAATTGTCTCTTGATGTTAAATATGTTTTCATAACTAGATAACTTTACCTATGTGAGCCTATATTTAAATAGACTATTCTGACATCCATTACAAACATCCAGCGCTCAACTGAATTCTCTCTATGAGTTATGTGCCCTAATATGGTTCCCTTAGTTTAGACATTAATTCTAATCTGAATCTTCATTACTGTGTGAATTATTAATTAACTGTGGCCTGGGTGCTGACAGCAAAACTATATGTCAAAAGTCAGTTTCTAAATGTGCTGGAATAATGTCCTGAGGAAAGTAAAACGAGGAGCTTTGTAATCTATAAAAATCAATTTCATTCAACATTGATAAATTTCAATGTTACAATTGAAAGCTTACTGTATAGGTAATTATTGCTATTTCTGGTCCCATTTCCAAACATCACTAACAGAGTAACAACTGCACAGTCATGGAAGAATGAATCATATACGCCTCCTTAATAATGTAGATGTGTGATATACAGTGGTGTGAAAAAGTGTTTGCCCCCTTCCTCATTTCCTGTTCCTTTGCATGTTTGTCACACTTAAGTGTTTCGGAACATCAAACCAATTTAAACAATAGTCAAGGACAACACAAGTAAAAACAAAATGCAATTTGTAAATGAAGGTGTTTATTATTAAAGGTGAAAAAAAATCCAAACCATCTTGGCCCTGTGTGAAAAAGTGATTGCCCCCCTTGTTAAAACATACTATAACTGTGGTTGTCCACACCTGAGTTAAATTTCTCCAGCCACACCCAGGCCTGATTATTGCCACACCTGTTCACAATCAAGGCATCACTTAAATAGGAGCTGCTTGACACAGTAAGGTCCACCAGAAGATCCTTAAAAGCTACACATCATGCCGAGACCCAAAGAAATTCAGGAACAATTGAGAAAGAAAGTAATTGAGATCTATCTCAATGATAACACCACTCAGCCACAACAACCTCTGCTGACGGACACAATCTCAGCTGAGTCCTGCCCACAGAGCTCACCACAGACAGACTGTGACATACTAGAACTGCTAGAAGATTCAGCACCCAAGGACGACTTTCTGGAAAACAGCCAGGAAATCCAGGACAGCATATTACAGCCTCCGATAACACCAGAGCAAGACACGTTGTCCCTCTCTCCAGCATCTCCACTTCTGTGCTTCTCGGAGAAAATGGAACAACTGGTGTATGCTGGAACCAGACTATCCCACTCTTTTGCAAGCCCCCAGATGTCAACCAAAAAACGGCAGGCCCCACAACCACCAAAGCCTGCGGGCCCAGCTCGCCCTCCCCCTCCTCCTGTGAGAGCTCTTCGGCCTCTGCCACAGCGCCAGGGCCCGCACCCTCCTCCAGCGGCTCGCTGTGTACCAAAAACAACTGATACCAGCTCTCAGTGATATGTGTCGGGTCCCCGCTATGATAACAGTAACTTTCTTAAATGTTTACAAAACAAGCGGGATACTAGAGTGCCTGAATCTTTCCCTATTGCTGTTCAACTACATGATAGAAAATCTAAGGCCTTCAAAAGCCGTACAGCAAACCCATCTAATCTGGTGCCTATTACACGCCAAACTAAGATCGCTGTGGGGACAAAAAGTAAGACCGTTAAGTTAGCACTTTTAAACATCCGCTCACTTAAAAATAAATCACTTCTAGTCAACGACTTAATAACCACATACAACCTGGACTTTATGCTTCTAAATGAAACTTGGCTAGAAGACAGCTGCAGTGCAACAGTCCTCAATGAAACATCCCCTCCTAACTTTACTTTTATGAGTGGTTGCAGAGCGGGTAAGAGAGGCGGGGGCTTAGCTGCTCTTTTTAAAGATGTCTATCAATGTAAGCAAAAATCACTTGGGAATTACCCATCTTTTGAATATCTGGGTATTGTGTTAAAAGGTGCTCCACGTATTTTACTTATCATTGTTTACAGGCCTCCAAAATACTCTCCAGCCTTTGCTGAGGACTTTACAGAACTGTTATCAACAATTTCCTCTGAGTTTAACTGTTTTTCCATTGCTGGAGATTTTAACATTCACATAGATAATGCAGAAACCAATATGGCAAAAGAAATCAAAACTGTTTTAAAAACTTTTGATCTGACACAGCATGTAAATGGACCCACACATAATCGTGGACACACTCTAGATCTACTTATCAGTACGGGTCTAAACCTCTCATCGATTGTTATTAAGGATGTAGCACTGTCTGATCATTTCTGTATTTTCTTTGATATTTTGATCTCTCCTGCCATTGAAGCTAGATCTGTGTCTGTCAAGAAGAGATGCTTAAATGAGAACACTAGTGTGCTATTTATGAAGGCTATATCATTAAAACCAAGCATATCTGCTGACTCTGTTGATTTTCTCCTTGAATCTTTTAACTCAAAAATTAAAAGTGTAATTGATGATATTGCTCCTGCGAAAGTCAGGAAGAATAGTGGTAGACAAAAAGCACCTTGGAGAAACTCAACAGCAGTGCAAAATATGAAAAGACAAAGCAGAAGAGCAGAGCGCATGTGGCGGAAGACAAAACTTGTAGTCCATTATAACATCTACAAAGACAGCATCCATGCTTTTAATATGGAACTAGGCAAAGCTAGACAGACTTTCTTCTCAAATATTATAAACAGCAACTTAAACAACACACGCACTCTTTTTGCTACTGTAGAGAGACTGACAAACCCCCCAAGCCAGATTCCCAGTGAAATGCTCTCAGACAGCAAGTGCAGTGAGTTTGCTTCTTTCTTCTCTGAGAAAATCAATAATATCAGAAAGGTGATCAGCTCATCCTTGAGTTGTGCTGGGGTCAAACAGATCCGACCACTACCTGAGAAAGTAGTTACTATGTCTGTTTTCGAAGAAATTGATGGCAAAATTTTGGAAGAAACCGTACAGCACCTTAAAACATCAACCTGCGCCCTTGACACACTTCCCACATCTTTTTTCAAAAGTGTGTTAAACAGTTTAGAAGCAGATCTCCTAGAAGTGGTAAATGCCTCACTTCTCTCTGGGAGTTTTCCAAACTCCCTAAAAACTGCAGTTGTCAAGCCCCTCCTGAAAAAGAGCAATCTAGATAAGACCATATTAAGCAATTATAGACCGATCTCAAATCTTCCCTTCATAGGCAAGATCATTGAAAAAGTTGTCTTCAATCAGCTGAACAAATTCTTAAGCTTGAATGGTTACTTTGACAATTTTCAATCTGGTTTCCGATCGCATCACAGTACAGAGACAGCGCTCATAAAGATAATAAATGATATTCGCTTAAATACTGATACAGGCAAATTATCAGTGCTGGTACTACTCGACCTCAGTGCTGCATTTGACACTGTCGATCACAACATACTTATTGACAGGCTTGAAAACTGGGTGGGGCTTTCTGGGATAGTCCTAAAATGGTTCAGGTCATACTTAGAAGGGAGAGGTTATTATGTGAGTATAGGAGACCATAAGTCTGAGTGGACATCCATGACATGCGGAGTCCCCCAAGGCTCAATTCTTGCACCACTCCTATTCAACCTGTATATGCTCCCAATGAGCCAAATAATGAGAAAGAACCGAATCTCTTACCACAGCTATGCAGACGACACACAGCTCTACTTAGCCCTATCGCCTAACGATTACAGCCCCATTGACTCCCTGTGCCAATGCATTGATGAAGTAAATGGTTGGATGTGCCAAAACTATCTTCAGTTAAACAAAGACAAAACTGAAGTCATTGCGTTTGGAAACAAAGATGAAGTTCTCAAGGTGAATGCATACCTTCACTCTAGAGGTCTAACAACTAAAAATCAAGTCAGGAATCTTGGTGTGTCTCTAGAGTCAGACCTTAGTTTCAGTAGTCATGTCAAAGCAATAACTAAATCAGCATACTATCATTTGAAAAATATTGCAAGAATTAGATGCTTTGTTTCCAGTCAAGACTTAGAGAAACTTGTGCATGCTTTCATCACCAGCAGGGTGGATTACTGTAATGGACTCCTCACTGGCCTTCCTAAAAAGACCATAAGACAGTTGCAGCTCATACAGAACGCTGCTGCCAGGATTCTGAGCAGAACCAGAAAATATGAACATATCACACCAGTCCTCAGGTCTTTACACTGGCTCCCAGTTACATTTAGGATTGATTTTAAAGTATTATTACTGGTATATAAATCATTCAATGGGCTAGGACCTCAATATATTGCAGATATGCTCACTGAATATAAACCCAACAGATCACTCAGATCATTAGGATCACATCAGTTAGAAATACCAAGGGTTCACTCTAAGCAAGGAGAGTCTGCTTTTAGCTACTATGCCAGCCGCAGCTGGAACCAGCTTCCAGAAGAGATCAGATGTGCTCCTACAGTAGTCACATTCAAATCCAGACTCAAAACACTTCTGTTTAGCCATGCATTTACTGAATGAGCACTGTGCCACTGTTCGTCCGACTGTTTTTACTGTACTTTATTTTATTTCTTATTCTAAAATGTTTTAATTATTCTTATTTGTTTTGATTATTTTATTTTCTCCTATGTAAAGCACTTTGAATTACCATTGTGTATGAAATGTGCTATATAAATAAACTTGCCTTGCCTTGCCTTGCCTATCAGTCTGGAAAGGGTTATAAAGCCATTTCCAAAGCTTTGAGAATCCAGCGAACCACAGTGAGAGCCATTATCCACAAATGGCGAAGACATGGAACAGTGGTGAACCTTCGCAGGAGTGGCCGGCCGCCCAAAATTACCCCAAGAGCGCAGCGATGACTCATCCAAGAAGTCACAAAAGACCCCACAACAACGTCCAAAGAACTGCAGGCCTCACTTGCCTCAGTTAAGGTCAGCGTTCATGCCTCCACCATCAGGAAAAGACTGGGCAAAAATGGCCTGGATGACAGAGTTCCAAGGAGAAAACCACTGCTGAGCAAAAAGAACATCAAAGCTCGTCTCAATTTCTCCACAACACACATAAAATATGGTGGTGGTAGTGTGATGGTCTGGGGCTGTTTTGCTGCTTCAGGACCTGGAAGACTTGCCGTGATAAAAGGAACTATGAATTCTGCTGTCTACCAAGAGATCCTGAAGGAGAATGTCCGACCATCGGTTCGTGTACTCAAGCTGAAACGATCTTGGGTTCTGCAGCAGGACAATGATCCTAAACACACCAGCAAGTCCACCACCGAATGGCTGAAGAAAAACAAAATGAAGACTTTGGAGTGGCCTAGCCAAAGTCCTGACCTGAATCCTATTGAGATGTTGTGGTATGACCTTAAAAAGGCCGTTCATGCTCGAAAACCCTCTAATGTAACTGAATTAGGACAATTCTGCAAAGATGAGTGGGCCAAAATTCCTCCAGGACGCTGTAAAAGCCTCATTGCACGTTATCGCAAACGCTTGGTTGCAGTTGTTGCTGCTAAGGGTGGCCCAACCAGTTATTAGGTTTAGGGGGCAATCACTTTTTCACACAGGGCCATGATGGTTTGGATTTTTTTCACCTTTAATAATAAACACCTTCATTTACAAATTGCATTTTGTGTTTACTTGTGTTGTCCTTGACTATTGTTTAAATTGGTTTGATGTTCCGAAACACTTAAGTGTGACAAACATGCAAAGGAACAGGAAATGAGGAAGGGGGCAAACACTTTTTCACACCACTGTACCTCTGTCACAACTAATCCACCCAAACAAGGAAACCTAATGGTGTACACAATAGTGTAACTTCCTCAATTTCTCATACTTTTTCAGTTGCTATTTTACTTTTTTCTCTTACTTTAACCCTTTCACAGTCATTAATCCATCATAAACAATTTATTGCTCATCTTTACTATTCCGTATTCAGTTTCTTATGTCTGCTCTCTCTTTTCTCCTACTCAACACACCTTCAAGCTTCTCCTACTGCGGCATATTGCTTGCCCTGAAGAGAATCCTGCTGTTGTAGATCAGTTTAGATGATGAACAGAACTGTTGGATGTTTATAGTTGATGTGCTGTAGATGTTTTCTGACCTCGATGCTGCTAAAATAGTCATACAGCCAGGATGCCTTTCTGTGTGGAGTTTGCATGCTCTCCCTGTGTCTGCATGAGTTTCCCCCACAATCCAAAAAACATACAGTATAGGTGAATTGGAGATGCTAAATTGTCCATAGATGTGAAAATGAGAAAAAAAACTAAAGAATTGAGCTATACTCTTCCATCATTATTTCTTCTTGCTTCAAATCTCAGCCCTTGTGCCACTAACGGGTCACGTGTAGATGAATGTGCAGATGGCAAAGAATTAGAAAATGCACAGTATGGACTCATCCTGAGTCATTTCTTCACACCACAACAAACAACCCATGACAAACTGTGCAGGAAGTAAATAAAGCATCAGTGGCAGATTTTGTTTAGCTTTTTTATGTTAGGCCTCAAAGCCCTGCTGCTCAGCAAATCAAATGCAGGAGAATGCCAAGAGCTGCAAGGAGGCTGGGGGACTCTTCTCAGATGGACATTGGATAAGGAGATGACCGTGGAGCTGAGGAGGGGCTTGCTATTGAAAGCAGGGGAAAGAGCAAATTGATCATCTGGTTGGTAAAGGTTTTCACTCCAAAAAGTTATATGCTAAACAAGAAATTAATAAAGGCAAAGTGTTTAAAGTGCTTCACACGCTTGGTCTGCCATGTGTAGTCATTGTCACTTCTCAAAGTTTATTTGTCAAACAAGAGGATAGTCCATTTATTTTGTATATTTAAGAGGTCAGTAATTGAGACTCCTCACATTGCAGCGATATTCCATAGTTATTGAGATCCAATCGGAACTATTTGACTGTATTTGCCTGTTGAACAGATGAACAGAAATTGTCTCAGTTATGACTGTAACCTCAGTTCATAGAAGAGGGAACAAGATGCTACGTTGTAACGTTGTAAGTTTACGACACAATGGGAATGCCTCTGCGTGATTACGTCTTGAAGCAGGTACGCCGGAATAATGGCAGGGCAACACAGTGTCTCGTTCCCTCTTCAGGAAAGGCGAGACGTAACCGAGACGTCCTCTTTCAAGGGAACTTGCGCTGTGATGTAAGTTTGCGTCACTATGGGAACGTAAATACCCCTTCCTGGGTGATCCGAAACACACAAAAAGTTGACCAGACATACGCCATAGGGCATAACTATCTGGTGCCCTGACAGAGCAAAGCAGATTCAATTTCTCCTGTTCTGATATGTGAAAGGGAGAAAGACAGAAGGTCTGCAATATGATAGATCTTGTCACTCTTGTGGGGACCTTGGGAACCTTCGTCATGCCGGGTGCAAATTCCAAACATGAACGGGAAACCGACAGGACCGACAATCTCCTATTCTTTTAAAATATGTAATGGCCAAAAGAAACAAGGCCTTCAAGGTCAGAAACTTTTCTGGAAAACTCCTCAATGGACTCAAAGGGAGCAGCCGAAAGTCCCTCCAAGACCATGGCCAAGTCCCAGGCCGGTGCCCTTGTATGAGTCGCAGGCATCAGCCTCAAAGCACCACAGGAAACGAGATGCCAATGGGTCGCTCCCCAAAGATCCACCACCAAGTGTGGTAAGCAGCTATCGCCGCCACATAAACCTTAAGCGTGGAGGGGGATAACCCTGAAAACAACCACTCTTGTAGGAACTCCAACACTGTACCAACTGGGAAGTTAACTGTGTCCAATTGACGATTCCCGCACCATGAAGTGAATACTCTCCACTTCAAGGCATACAGTTTCCTCATGGAGGGAGCTCTGGAGTGAAGAATGGTCTCAACAACCTCAATTGAGAGACGAGCCTCTATGAGTTGGGCCTCCTCAAAGGCCACACCCATAGCTTCCATAAAAGAAAGATTGAGCCCCCCACCTGAGACAGAAGGTCCCTCCTGACCGTAATAGAGAGCCGTCGAGGAGGGATATCAGATCAGAGAACCAGACTCAGGTTGGCCAGAATGGGGCTATTAGCAAAAGATGGGCCCTGTTCCTAAGAACTCTCTCCAGAACTCTCAGGAGTAGAACAATTGGGGGATTAAAGTACAGACAGAGCCTCGGCCCCATCTGCACCATGCCATCCAGCCCCTGTGTAGCTGGATGCACCAAGCTGGATGCACCATACATTGCATGGAAAGAGGTGTATCCAGACTAGTAAACACCACTGATTTCTGGAAGTATGCACAAGTACTTCTGACCGTATATATCAAATTCCACCATTCCAGATACATCCGTAATGATACCAATTCGGATGTATGTTGCTGAGGCATTCTACCATGCTACAGCCATTTGTTGCCATGGCAAGAAATCCCATCAAGGATTTTTCAGGGGACATTTTCACACCTAAACCAGACAGCTGTTGGGCCACAGACTTTCCTCAAAAGTTATTTCATTGGTCAACTTGAAATTGATCCCACCCAAAACCCTTACAGGAAAGTGACTTCAATGGTTACGCAGGTTTCACACATACTCCGTTTGCAGCGCGTATGCGGTGCGTATTATTTTACGTACCCATGTTAAAGGGATAGTTCACCCAAAAATGAAAATTCTGTCAGTAATTACTCACCCTCATGTCGTTCCAACCCCGTTAGACCTCCGTTCATCTTCGGAACACAAATTAAGATATTTGTGATTAAATCTGAGAGCTGGATCACTCCTCCATAGGCTTCTAAAGGATTGAAATTTGACAGCCCCGAAAAGTTATTAAATAAATCGTTAAAAGAGTCCAAGTGACTACAGTGCTCAATCTTAAGTTTATAAAACGACGAGAATACTTTTTGCGTGCAAAAAAACACAAAAATAACGACTTTATTCAACCATCTCTTCTCTTCCATGTCTTTCTCCTAAGCTGTTGACGTAGTGTAACAGCGCAGCGCTTCTGTGTTGTACGTCACACGTAGGCTCACTATTGGCCGACGCTGGTCATGTGTGTGATCCGTGTGACGTTCAACCAGAAGCGTTGCGCAATAACACTACGTGAAATCTCCAGGCCCAAAGAGAAAAAGTATTCTCATAGCTCGGTAAACTTAAGATCTAGCCACTGTAGTCAGTTGGACTCTTTTAACGATTTCTTTAATAACTTTTCGGGGCTGTCAAGTTTCAATCCTTTAGAAGCCTATGGAGGAGTGATCCAGCTCTCAGATTTAATCAAAAATATCTTAATTTGTGTTCCGAAAATGAACAAAAGTCTTACGGGGTTGGAACGACATGAGGGTGAGTAATTACTGACATAATTTTCATTTTTGGGTGTACTATCCCTTTAACAGGTTAGAGCTTTCACACTGCATGCGGGTGCGTTCTGGCAATCCGTTCCAGTTGCGGTGCGTATACAGCAGTGCAGAGATCGTTTTCGCACCGAATTTTGCTGTGCTGCACCACACTGAATTAAAGTGGCAGCGCATTGTTCACATTAAAATAGACATAGATTGACAAGAAACTGTATTAATGTCATCATATACGCATAATTACAGTTAATGTGTTCTACAGTTACTAAATTACAGGGTCAAGAAAAACAAAAAAGTATGATTATAGTCCCAAAAGTTGCAAAATGCCATCGTATATTTTTTAACTATGAAATTGAATCTTTTTCTCAAATTGTGTCTCATAATTAGGGTTTATTAGTCTCCTAATGCAGAACTATTTATTTGTCTGTTAGTTGTGTATGGTGTTTGATGGTTGTATGGTTGGTGGCAAACCAGTTTCCCTATCGGGATTAATAAAGTTTTCAATCAATCAATCAATCAATCAATCAATCAATCAATCAATCAATCAATCAATCAATCAATCAATCATATATGATTGTTTTCCCCTCAAAAAAATACACGATATATGTTGGGGAGGGGGCGGGGGAAACTACATGTAAAACAAAGAATCACAATGATTAAAATTAATTTTCATACTGTTTCAATGTCTTAAACAATGTCAAAGTTAACGTTTGGATTTAAAATCCATTTTTGATTTTGTGGCACACAGAAACTGCGGATCAGTAGTGCACTGCAAACGCAGCATATGTGAAAGCACTATAGCATGTGCAGCTCCTGTACCGTATACGCACCGCAACACGCACCGCATATGCACTGCACACGGCAGGGCCGGACTGGGACACAATTTCAGGCCGGGAAATCCTACACCCATCCAGGCCATCCTATGTACCCAAATAAAATTTAGAAACACTACAACCCTGTTTTTTCCCCCCTAAATTACATTTATTTCACAGTATGACCATAACATAAAAACATAAACAACCAACCTAAAAGTAAAGAAAATGCATGCATCATCATTCATGTCAAATTCTTGCATTTGATCAATAAATTCAGTTATAATAATAAGACATAGGGCTGTTACCCATCAAATTAAATAAGGTGCACTGCAATTACAACTGCAATAAATAATGTTATGAGATTGATGTTTTAAATAAATGTTTGAATATACAAGTAAAAAAAATTCAATACTTAAACATTAAACTAAACCGCCAATAGGTGGCGGCAAGTGACTGTCCTAATTAGGGAGTCATTCATACAAAAGATTCGTTCAAAACGCTGAATCATTCAGTAACAAAACCACGCGCGTTCCTTTGGAACTATTTTCGTCGGTGAAATAGAACTATTAGAATTTTTACCTCAGTACATTTCTTCTGTGAGTTTTCTGTGTGCTGTTTCACTCATTTGTTTTAATTTCTGCACGAATGTAACGTTAGACAGGCGCTACCGCTTACATTTGCTAGCAGTTGTTCAATAGGCTACTAAATTAACGAAGAAAAAAGTACAGTATTTACAGATTAAACTGACCTGCACTTGAAGCCCTGAACAGGCCAATAATTTTGCAATATTTTGCTGCTTCTTCTTGGAGTACTTTCTTTTTCTTTGTCCTTTCCCTCTCTGCTCCACCTGGCCGTTTCTCTCCATCATCGGGTGCAGCATGGGGAAACCCAGACTAGGTGCTGCTCGCATTTTCTGTTTAGCTGAGGCGTAAAGTCGAATCGTAGCCTTGCCAGTAAAGACTAACAGATTCATGATTTTATTTATATATTATTATTATTAATATTAATAATACTTTAATTGAATGACGAATTTGAAAATGATCACTAGTAAAGTTAACAATATAAAAAATAAAATTAAAAAGACTCTGGCTGGCAGCAGGCCAAATTAGTCGCCAGGCCACCGGGAATTGTCCCGGTGCTCCCGATGGCCAGTCCGGGCCTGGCACACGGTGTATGTGTGAAACGGGCGTTACATTTAAAATATACCACTTCCAAAACCCTTAAAGTGAACGTTTTGATTGGTTGCAGGCCAGGTGGGCAGACAGAAAAAAATATAGTTTAACCAATAAATGATTGTTTGTCTTTATTAGGGAAAATAGTAAATAGTATCTAAAACATAAACAAGTCAGAAATTTTAACAGAAAACATTTAAAACGTCTACTTTGAATTAAAGATTTCAAACAAAGGCAGTAAATAACACATGAGATGAGGTGTTATGAGGTGTCCAGCAGACACCAGTCCTCACTGTAGATCCTGCATGAATCCACATCTTCCTCATCTTACATTGAGCTCCACCATTTAAATAAACTTTACATTTCATTTCAGCATATGCTATGATATACAACACTTTAAGAACCAAGACATTTTTGGTTGGTTGACACCCTCAACACCCAAGTATTGATCAAATTATTGAATGTTTATGAAGTTTTTTTTATTGTAACAAATTTGAATTGCATTCCCATTCTATTTACTTTGGACATTGTAATGCACTGAAATCAAAAATCAAAACACTTTCAGATGTCTGCCTGTAGAGATAAATTTTGTCTTATAGCATTTGTTTTCTAAGCACATTCTAAGATATATATCATTGTAAACTGCAACAAAGACTACAACAGCTAAAATTACTGAAGCATTTCAAGACTATCCTTCTTATTTGATGTGTCAGTGACCTGATGTCTAGGGCCCCTGTTCTGTCAGAGGGACTGGTAATATCAAGAGCTCAACCAGAGTAAAAATCCTGTCTAATGGCCTGCTCTTTCAAGCCACTCTCCAGACTGAACAATTTATCCAGTGTCTGTTTTAAAAGGCAGCAGAGAGAAAGAGAGTGGCAGAAAGTTGTGTTTGCAGAAAGGAGCAGCATGACTCTTCCTTTGTTGTTGTTTTTTTCCACCCGATTTTTCTGCATGAGCAGGATTACAAGTACAACTTCCGTGCGTCATCATCTCAGGTTCATGCCCGTCTGAGCTTTTTCTTGGATGAGATGACGGGCTTCAGAGACGAGAGGCTGCACATGTCTCTTTCCCCTCATCTCTTCCCTTCTTCTTTTTAACACTCTGGTTTGACTGACACCTGCTGACTGGACAGAGAAAAAGCTTTTCTCTCTAGTCACTCTGAAAGGGTTGAGAGGAGTAATGACTCTAAATTTGTTGCTGAATGTCAGAGATACTCAAGCCACATTAGAAAAAAAGCAGCACATTTATAATTAACCTTTGGATTCTGTCATTCATTATAGGTTTGAATCAGCATGTGTGCTGCATTGTTTGGCACACAGGCAGTACAGCATACACATGGAGCTGGTGGTGGCGCTGAGTTTGATCTTTATGGAGAAGTGCTAATTTATGCTCTCAGGATATGTGGCAGGCCTCATTGGCACTTTGATCTGACACTTGCCTTGGATGTTTTAACACTTCACTTTACACTCCACTCATTCATTCATTAGACAAACACCAACAGCATGGGAGTGCCGAGCGAGGTAGCGGGGAAGGGACTGAGAAAATGAGCTGCACTGCTTGTGATCTTTGACCTTGGATCAGTGGACTAAGACTAAGATCAGTGAGCAGAAAGAGTTAGTGCAGAATTGTTAGTAATTGTTTGACTATACAAGATATGGGAAAAGCTGTTTATGCTTCATGCCAAATATAATCATGCAGGGTTTTTTGAAAAAAGAGGTATTAGCAGTGTTCTGATTCCCAGTCACTTCATTGTTAATTTGTTGTGTACTGTGTTACAGCTCAAATACAAAGGCTTTAATTTGTGATTGATGTTTAGGAGATGGTTCTGTTTTGCAATTTTAATTGATCTTTAAACCACATTGTGAAATGTCTGTCTGTTTGAGCTTAATTTTTTAACATTTAAGGTTTAAGCCATTAAAACCCTCAATATGCTAAACACTTCATTTGTGTTACTAGACTAATTGTGTTACTGTAAGACTAATTTGAAAATATCCAAAAATTTAAGGGTAAAGAATTTTTTTTTTCTGTAAAAAAATTACTCCAGTTTAATATGCAGAGACAACTATAAGTAAACCATTAGTAGGTTGACTTGCTCAAAGAGTGTAAACACTGCTGACATTTGACCCTCCGGCCTACCCAATACCTTGAGGCTGGACTGCTAAAAAACATTGGACTTGAAAAATTAGACTGTGTTAGGCTCCAATCATTTCGTCCACTTAAACACGGCGAAAAAACAAAAAAATCATTAATGTCTGCTTCCATCCAATCAACAAATGTTGGGTAGAACCAAGACAAGACAAAAACACCAAGACAAGACAAAAACACCAAGAAATTTTTTTTTTTCGATAATCCATTTCTCTTAAATGTTCATCATAATAAAGAAGAAGAATACTGTTGCTATTCCATTTTATTGTGACTTTAAAGGAAATGGATAACCAAAAAAAAAAAAAACTGAAAATTGACATCAACTCATTCTAAGCCTCTTTCATGAGTTCACACTTACATACAATTAAGGGAGTAAAGTTTAATGAGTATTTGGACTGAAGCATGGTCGAGCCCCCGAGGCGTCACATAGTAGACGCTAAAGGCGCCCCCTGGCGTCACTCTATGACGCATTATGAACTCCATTGCTTTCAATGGGAAACCTGTGGCGTCAATAACAGACGCGAATTTTATCAGTAGGAAAGGAAATAGCGCTGAAGAAGTCTCATTCCGACCACATCGAGATATTTGACATCAGGTCACATGTGCCAGATGTTGGTAAGTAGTCGTAAATACGCTGTCCAAATAATGTTTGTTATAATGTCTTTTCTGTTTGTCGATATTAATCAGATTAATGCTCTCTCATGTTCAGTCACTGCATTATATCTGTCATCTCCACGGAGGCTTTGCGTTTCATTGCTTTCTAATTCAAAACACCTTACTAAACTAACGTGATTACACACTGTCTGTCACGTGACGTGCTATAGGCCTACCTTCAATCATTTAAACATATTCATATCAGGTTCAGTGTAGTACAATTAGTTCCAAAGTGGTATTTGTGGTAGAAGCACAGTAAAAACAACACTTACCATGCTCTTACCACAGTAACCTTAGTTTTAATGTCTCATTTCTTGTAAATGAACAGTACCCACAACACTTACCATACTTTTACCACAGTAACCTTAGTTTTACTGTGATACCGTGACAGGTATAGTAAAAGGACAGTAACCACAAAACTTACCATGCTTTAACCACAGTATTTGCAGTTTTAACCCTCTGGGGACCAAGGTGTTTTTGGGGCCCTTGGGATGTTTTGACATGCACTGACATTTGTGTTTTTTCAGTTATTTATAAACATGTTAATGGCAAAGGTGTAAATTCACTCTATATAGCACAAACGGGCTACCATAATATGTGAGCAACATGTATGTACATGTTTGTATTTTTGAGAGAATATTGTTTCCCTTATCGAGTCGGTCTCTCACATTACGTATGGGGAAATCCATTTTCCTCGAATTATGAAGTCTGATTTGAATAACTCTTTTGCTTGCAAATAGCCAATGGCGATCCCGCCCTCACCTGATTGGCTGACACTCCTCAATATAGGTGACGGTGAGCGCCAAAAACCTCAGAATCTTTTTTCTTCACTCGAGTCTGTTTCACCGTTGATGTACGCATTCAGAGCAGAATATAGCAAGGTGTTTTTCCCTCTCGCGTTCCCGTGGATTATATCATGTCTCTTTGCCGCATGTGTGGTGGACCCATCGATTTCCCGACGCACACGAAAACTGTGTGCTGTGCCTAGGCCGGGCCCACGCGAGGCGGCACTCTAGGGATCGGGATGTCGTGCCTGTGAGGAAGCTTCCCATCAAGATCCTTCGTGCAAGGCTGGCCGTTACACGTAACGACGGCCTTGTGTCTCCTGCCTCTCCCCACTCTGCCGCTGTCGAGCCGCGGACCGGGAGACGGCAGAGAACTCTATCCATGGATTCTGTCGAGGCGCTGACGTCGGCCCAACACCCACGCCATCCTCAAGTGGCAGAGCCCCTAACTTACTCTGAGGCCTGTTACCGCCCTCCTAAGGAAGCACGGGAAATGGTCTCGTTCGGATACGACGATGACGACGTCATGTCTACCAGTGCCTCCGACCCAGGAGCGTGGTCCGAGTCTCCGTCTGAAGGCGCCCCCGGCTGTGGCGGATATGGAGCTGGAATGGACAGCGCCCAAGGAGATGCCGTCTAAGAGATGGATGGATGGATGGCTCCTTCCTCGGCGCGAGCCGTCAGGCTGAAGCCCCGCGGAGACCCGCACCCTTTTTCTCGGAGGTCCACGAGGAACTCACCAGATTATGGCGCTCCCCTTACTCAGCCCGAGCCCATGCACAAGGTACCCAGCTGCTGACTACAGTGGAAGGGGTGGAGAAATTGGGGTACACGCGATTGCCTCCCATCGAGGATGCCATCGCGGCTCATCTAGTGTCTCTAGTGCCTCCCGGCTGGAAGACCGCCCAACTGCCTTCTAGGCCATGTCGCGCTACTGCCCACATCGCTGAGAAAGCCTATACTTCAGCTGGACATGCAGCATCTGCCCTCCACACGATGGCAATTCTGCAAGTTTTCCAGACGCGACTCCTAGGGTCTCTGGATAGGGAATCCCGGACCCTGAGTTGCTCAGGAAACTGCGCACGGCGGCAGATCTCACTTTGGCGGCGTCAAAAAAGGTCGCCCAGGGGATCGGCCGCAATATGGGCAGTCTCGTGGCCCTACATCGCCATCTGTGGCTGACGCTGTCGGGGATGCGCGACATGGATAAAAAGCAGTTCCTGGACGCGCCGGTAAGCCCTATGGGCCTTTTCGGTGTTGCGGTGGAGTCGTTATCTGACAAGTACGCCGAGACCGTTAAGCAGTCTAGGATGATGCCCCATCTGCTGCCGAAACGTCTCAAGCCCCCCCTGCAGCGAGATCCAGATCTTCATCTGCGCAGCGCACGGCGGGACCTGCCAGATGCGCGTCACCGAGCGCGGCAGAGCGTCGCGAGCCGGAGCCTCCCTTCCGCCAGAGGCAGTTCAGGAAGCCCCGCTTTGGTGCGAAGCCGGCCTCTAGCAGCCAAGGGCGCCCGGTGGGCAAAAAAGAGCAGCGTTCCTGATGTGCGGGTCGAGGAGGAGAGACACGCACAGAGGAGAGCGAGAGAGACACGCAAAGAGGAGAGGAGAGCGTCATAAGCGTCATAAGCGAAACCTCTCCCCCGGGAGACGTTTAGCAAAGCGGAAGCTCGGGGAAACCCGAGAAGGTGGCTATTTATGTTCCCGTGCAAAAGATCGCGAACGAGTCACCTGTCTTTCATGTAGCGGTCAATGCTTCCCCGGTGGCTGGCGCTCTGCCCCCACCGCAGCATTCATTAAAGCCCCCCTTATCGAGTCACCTGAGCGCGTGGTCGACGCTACAGACGGAATCACATTGGGTATTAAACATGATAAAACGCGGCTATACGCTCCAATTCGCTCGCAGACCACCCCACTTCGGCGGCGTGATTATGACAGAGGTGTCAGAACAAAGC
This sequence comes from Chrosomus eos, assembly GCA_036326025.1. Classification (NCBI taxonomy): domain Eukaryota; kingdom Metazoa; phylum Chordata; class Actinopteri; order Cypriniformes; family Leuciscidae; genus Chrosomus; species Chrosomus eos. The sequence continues at coordinate 92,040 of JAZAVI010000339.1, read as the reverse complement.
GCTCCGTTATTCCGGGCAGAAATCTCCTCGCTCCTGGCCAAACAAGCAGTAGAGACAGTGCCCGAGGAGCGAAAAAATTCGGGTTTCTACAGCCATTATTTTCTAGTACCAAAGAAGGACGGAGGTATGCGCCCCATTTTGGATCTGAGATTACTGAACAAAGCGCTCGCGAAACGCGCGTTCAAAATGATAACAGTGAAGCAGATCCTCGCGCACATTCAGCCTGACGATTACTTCATTGCAGTGGATCTAAAGGATGCATACATCCACATTCAGATAGCCCCACATCACAGGCGCTTCCATTCGGTTAGCTTTCGAGGATGTGGCATACCAGTTCAAAGTACTTCCGTTCGGGCTGGCCCTGGCCCCCCGTGTATTTACAATGTGCATGAATGCAACTCTGTTGCACATGAAACCGCTTCAGCACTGTTTACAGAGACGAGTACAGTCGTGGACGTGGAGAGCGGGAACGGAACGCCTTATAATAACGCGTTCATGTCTGGAGACTCTCGTGCCTTGGTTCGACACGACCATGTTCGAGCAGGGGGCTGCTTTGGGCAGAGTGGTCAGACGCGTAGTGGTCACTACGGATGCGTCACTGTCAGGCTGGGAGCCCTCTGCGATGGCATACCGGCATTCGGTACGTGGACAGGAAACCAGACGCGCTGGCATATAAACTGCTTGGAGATGGAAGCGGTTCATCTAGCGCTGCGGGTTTTCCTCCCGTTTGTGAAAGACCGTCATGTTCTCATCAGGACGGACAACACGGCGGTGGTGGCGTACATAAATCGCCATGGAGGTTTACGTTCGCGATCCCTGCAGGGGCTAGCGAGGCGGCTGTTATTATGGACAGACAGAGTACTACTGTCGATTCGAGCAGTGCATGTGCCGGGCAGTTTGAATTGCGGCGCGGACATGCTGTCCAGGAATGGCATTGTGCACGGGGAGTGGAGGCTTCATCCGCAGACGGTAAACATGATCTGGAATCTGTTTGGCAAAGCGGAGATCGACCTCTTTGCATCGCAGGAGAACGCCCACTCTCCGCTGTACTTTGCATTGACGACACCCCCTCTAGAGGGAGACGCTCTGTCGAGCCGCTGGCCGAAGGGTCGGAAGTATGCTTTTCCTCCGATCAAGCTAATGCCGCGGGTGCTGCAAAAGATCAGGGAGGAGAAATGTGCGTTGGTTCTGGTAGCGCCCAAATGGCCCAACCAGCCGTGGTTCCCGAAGCTAGTGAACATGGAGCGTTTTCCCCCGTGGCGGATACCGCCGAGAAGAGACCTCCTATCTCAGGCGAAGGGCACCATATGGCACCCCAACCTCGAGCTGTGGGACCTGCATGTGTGGCAGATCAGCGCGGAGTATCACAGAGGGTGCTGCAGACAATAGCAGAGGCTAGAGCCCCTTCGACGAGGCGCTTATACGCTCTGAAGTGGAAAGTGTTTGCTAACTGGTGTGTTGACAAAAAGGAGGACCCCAAGAATTGCGATATTTCCATTATTATGACCTTCCTACAGGAACGTCTGGATGTTGGCAGTTCGCCATCTACACTGAAAGTTTACGTGGCCGCTATTGCTGCTTTTCGTGATGTGCTGGATGGACATTCAGTGCGGAAACACCCTTTGATAACGAGTTTCCTCCGGGGAGCGAGGCGGCTTTTCCCTCCCCGCCTTCGTCAGATGCCGGTCTGGTATGGAGCTATTTTTGTGTCTTTATTACATGCGAGAATATAAATGATCTGAGAGAAAAAAAAAAGTTTGAGAGAAAAAGTTATTACACTGATAGCAAAAAAGCATTTCATGAGAGAAAAAAGAATATTTGAGAGAAAAAGTTTTCATATCAATAGCAAAAAATAATATTTGAGACTAAAAAAAGTTTTGAGAGAAAGTATTTTCTCATAGAACATAAAAAAATATAAATTTGACATTTTTAAAATTATTTCTGAGAGAAAAAAAAATCTCTCTCAAAATACTTTGAAAAAAATCTTAAATATATATTTTTTGCTATCAATGTGAAAAAAATTTCTCTAAAAAAAAAAGTGTTTCTCTCAAACCACTTTTCTTTGCTCTCGATGCAATTTTTTGCTCTCGTGTCAGGATTTTGCTTTTGGGGTGAAAATTGTGTCATGGGCGGGGCCACGTTCTTTTTTTCCTATTGGAACGTTCCTATTGGCCAGTCGGGTGAGCATCGTCTTGTCTTGGGAGTCGAACTGAATGAATCATTATTACACCATTGTTCACGTCCCTTCGAGTTCGGTTCACAGATAGATGCCTCCTCTGCCTAGTTGTTGAGCATGGACACTCCAATGTTTGGGTAAGTGGGTTGATGACACACACACAACGAGATGGGTAACTGGCTGAGCAAGTTCAGCATCACTGAAGATTAAACATTAAAAATAGCACTCATGCAACCTAGCATGATGGCTAATTAATAATTAGCTTTACTAGCGATTAGCAAGCTAATAATATAATACTCATTCATGAATATGAGTGCTATTTTTAATGTTTAATCTTCAGTGATGCTGAACTTGCTCAGCCAGCTAACATCCAGTTGTGTGTGTCATCATCTTACCCAAACATTGGAGTGTCCGTGCTCAACTTAGAGCTTAGATCGGGCCCAAAATATCAAGCCCGAACCCGGCCCGACACATTAACTATAATTATGAGCCCGAGCCAGATTTTAAACCGACCATTTTGATATGTGGGTCGTTATAACTGACAACTACTTTCTATGTTACTTTCTCCTCCTCTGTTCTGCACCTCCAAATACTTTCAAGTTAGCCTACGTGGTGTCGCCATCATCAGCATGTGATAAATGCTCCTGATAAATTATTGTTATTAAAGCATTAAGACACAAACCACTGTTATAACATAAAATCAAGCAGCTACTGCGTGCATGGTTTGGCATGACTGAATGCGCGCAAAGTGCGCTACCTTAAAAATTCATAAAGCTGACATCAGTTCATCGCGATCTCACACATTATCAATGAAGCTGACTCCACAATGAATCTTTCATAATATATACCATTTGTTTGTTATAATTAGAGGATTTGCCAGCGTACAGATTTCAGCTCTGAACAAAAAGTCAGTTTTGAGAAGTGAGGGGAGTCTATCTTAAGGCCATTGCGTTCAAGAAATCAACACTGTGATTGCTACATCGCTATGCTGCAAACAAGTTATAAAACGAAACTCTGGCCTGTAAATCATTGTATTTTGTTTTATTTGTTCTTGTTGCTTTTCTGCAACAGATGAATGAAAATGTATTCGTTTTTATTTGTTTTATTCATAGATATTTCTAGTTTGTGGGAGTCCCACGAATCGTTTTATTCTCTCTGAAACCTCACACACACAGAGTGAGTGCATTACAGCCCAGCCATCAAATCTAGTCCCGCGCCGCACTCTTTTGCGTTGGGAGTGCACGTCTCTAGATCAAAGGCCCGGCCCGAGGATAGTGGCCGTGTCCCAAATGGCACACTTTATATGCACTTAAAGACTGTGACTCCAATGGCCGTCGTGCGCATGTGTCTGTTAAGTCCACAAGACCGTAGGGTGTCCCGTTCGTAATTTTAGGTATCATAAGGGTGCTCACGAGCTGTCGATATGCATCCACGACGCACGCTTTTGCCGAGCCGCACTGAAGCCAGCTCCACAGCAGACTTTACCAGACAGTCACAGCGGCGTTACATCATGAAAGTGTGGACCGTGAGTGTTTATTGTGCCATTTGGGACAGGGCCAGTGACGGGAAATATCGACCCGACCTTGGGCTCGGGCTCGGGCAGAGAATCTAAAGGCGGAGGACGGAGGCTCTATCTAGGTGAACCGAACAATGGTGTAATGATTCAGTTGACTCCCAACAAGACAAGACGATGCTCACCCGACTGGCCAATAGGAACGTTCCAATAGGAAAAAAAGAACGTGGCCCCGCCCATGACACAATTTTCACAGCGAAAGCAAAATCCTAGACACAAGAGCAAAAAATTGCTATAATATGCCTAACAATATATTTAGAGATAGTATTTTTTTTCTCAGAAATATATATTTTTTTATGTTCTATGAGAAAATAATTTCTCTCAAAACTTTTTTTTAGTCTCAAATATTATTTTTTTTGCTATTGATATTAAAACGTTTTCTCTCAAATATTCTTTTTTCTCTCATGAAATGCTATTTTGCTATCAGTGTGATAACTTTTTCTCTCAAACTTTTTTTTCTTCTCTCAGATCATTTATATTCTCGCATGTAATAAATACACAAAAATAGCTCCATAGTCTGGGACCTGTCGTTAGTGCTTAGTGCACTGTCCGACCCGCCTTTTGAACCAGCTGAGTCTAGCGACATTAAAGTACTCTCATTCAAGATGGCGTTTCTGCTCGCGCTAGCTTGCGGAAAACGGGTAGGGGACTTGCATGCCCTGTCAGTAAACAGTGCATGCATGCAGTTTGGACCGGACGATTGCATGGTCAGACTTCTACCCAAGCGCGGATATTCGCCTAAAGTGCTCTCAACGCCGTTCCGAGCCCAGGTGGTCACAATTCCAGCATTTTGCCCCGATGAGGACAGTGTTTCAGTGTCTCAGAGGCACGCTTTGTGCCCCGTGCGTGCCCTGCGTGCTTATGTGAACAGAAGTAGCCTTTTTCGAACTTCAGAGCAGCTTTTCGTCTGCTGCGCGGGTGCCAAGAAAGGTGGCGCGCTGTCGAAACAGAGGCTATCACACTGGATAGTGGAAGCTGTGCGACTGGCTTATGCTTCTCGGGGAGCCGTTTGCCCTATAGGAGTGCACGCCCACTCCACTAGGAGTTTGGCGTCATCTTGGGCATGGGCAAAAGGTATGTCTATTCAGGACATCTGTTTCGCGGCAGCCTGGTCATCTCGTAACACGTTTGCGAGATTCTATAACTTGAATATTCCCTCATTCGCACCACATGTACTGTCAGTGCAGGGAGAAGGAGCTGAGCTGTCATTGGACTAGACTAGGCACGCCCCGGTTGGCGCGCGCTCTAGCTGCGGTTTGACCAAGTCGTGCAGACAGTGCGAGTTATTAACAATAGCGATCATGTTCGCTATATTGTGTTCCTTTATTATGGCCGCATTCATAAGCCGGCAGTGTATTCCTAAGCACCAATCACATTGCTGCAATTCCCCATTCACTTCAGTTCAGCGTTGCTTAACTATGTGGGAGGGGCTACGTTGATGCGGATGCCGACTTGGCTCTGTGCCAATAGGTGTTTCAACCAGGTCCGGTGTCTGATCCTGAGCTGTATGAGGTAGGGATTAGTGCTTGTGCTTACTTGAGCTCGTTGTGAGCTGGGCAGGCTTTTCCCACGCGGCAGGGGTTTTATTGTTCCCCATACGTAATGTCGAGAGATTGACTCGATAAGGGAACGTCTCTGGTTACTCACGTAACCGTAGTTCCCTGAGAGGAGGGAACGAGACATTACGTAACCTGCCGTGTGGGAAGGGCGTACAGTCTCCTTATTCTAGGTCAGCTAAGATTCTGAGGTTTTTGGCGCTCGCCGTCACCTATATTGAGGAGTGTCAGCCAATCAGGTGAGGGCGGGATCGCCATTGGCTATTTGCAAGCAAAAGTGTTATTCAAATCAGACTTAATAATTCGAGGAAAATGGATTTCCCCATACGTAATGTCTCGTTCCCTCCTCTCAGGGAACTACGGTTACGTGAGTCACCAGAGACGTTATGCATGGTTATTGAAAAAACTAAAAATTAAAGTTTCTGAAATAAGGCCACAAAACACATACTAAATATGTGTCCACAAGACTTTTGACTAATGGAAGTTGTCGCCTAGAGTTTTTGCTTCAAAATGATCTGAAAATCATCCCGCCACACACAGCCAGTGTTGCCACAGTTACTTTGAAAAAGTAACTAAGTTACTTTACAAGTTACTTGATTTTAAAAGTAACTAAGTTACTTTACAACAGGTGTGCCCAACCCTGCTCCTGGCGATCGACTGTCCTGCACAGTTTATCTCTAACCCTGATCAAACACACCTGCCTTTAATTTTCAAGTACTCCTGAATACCTTAATTGGTTGTTAAGACCTTAATTGAAGACCTTCAGGTGTGTTTGATTAGGGTTGGAGATGAACTGTGCAGGACAGTCGATCGCCAGGAGCAGGGTTGGGCACACCTGCTTTACAAGTTACTTGATTTTAAAAGTAACTAAGTTACTTTACAAGTTACTTTTATTAGTTACATTCAGCAGTTGTCGACAACACCCCCGCCACCTCAACATAAAAATGACAGCCGGTTTTGCCAACACTCACTTTATTGGAAGTGTATTTTTAACAGTAACATCAACAATCTATCTCCTGACATTTAAAGTTGAACTTAAAAACTATTTCCTGAAAAAAGTCTTTCTTGACTTCACTTAATATAAATACTTGTTTTTATAAAATATATATAGTTTTTTTGTTTTTCTTGACCCTGTAATTTAGTAACTGTAGAACACGTTAACTGTAATTTTGTGTATATGATGAAATTAATACAGTTTCTTGTCAATCTATGTCTATTTTAATGTAAACAATGCGCTGCCACTTTAATTCAGCGGGTGTAGCACAGCAAAAATAGACTCGGTGCGGAAACGATCTCTGCACTGCTGTATTCTCACGCACCTGGAACGGATCGACGGACCGCACCCGCGTGCAGTGTGTAAGCTCTAACCTGTTAACATGGATACGGGAAAAAAATATGCACCGCATACGCACTGCAGACGGAGACAAGTATGTGTGAAACGGGCGTAAGTTTGACTGTGCGGTGCTGCGACTCCATATATTTTTTCAAATTCGACGAAGTGTTTCTGTAGGTAGATAATACTTTGTCGCCACTAGCACAGAGTTTACAACGGACCTTAATGTTGCCATCTTTAGCTGACAGACACAAACTCAAAATAGTGACTGTATTTCCAGCTCGAAAAAGCGCATCTCTCTCCTCCCTCCATTGTTGTTTACGTTTGTGTCGCTGCGTGGTACGTACACGTGACGTGAACCTCATGCTGAAAACGTGACTTGTCGCGCACACTCCCCGAGATGCAAGAAGAAATAAATATATATTTTTACTAAGGAAAATGACAAAAATAGTAACACACAGTGACTTGGATTAGTAACTTTAATCTGATTACTGGTTTTGAAATAGTAACGCGTTAGATTACTCGTTACTGAAAAAAGTGGTCAAATTAGAGTAACGCGTTACTAAGTAACGCGTTACCGGCATCACTGCACACAGCACATTTTTAGTCATACCTGGAAACAAATCCTGTTCAAATAGGTTATATGGGCCATTCTACAGAATTGGTTCAAAGTTAGAGTTGGAAACATCTTGAAAAGAAAATTGTCTTTTTCCATAAATGTCTTAGTAGGCCAATACATTTGAATATACATATTTCAAAGTTAAAGATTCATTATTTTGATATAGCTTGCATTGGAACAAACACTATAACATCTTAGATGATTAGTTTATTGACAAAACATACTATATATTTAACATATGAGCAGAAACTGCTAACAAAAGCTTATTTGATGTCTATTTTAGAGTAAAAACTTTATAATCATTCCAAAACTAGTCAACGAAATGTTGTCTTTTATTTCGTCTGTAACAGTGCGCATCTGTGCGTTCATTCATTCATTCATTCACACACACACACACACACACACACACACACCACACACACACACACACACACACACACACACACACACACACACACACACACACACACACACACACACCACACACACACACACACACAGAGAGAGAGAGAAACATGATTCAAATTTTAACAGTATGCTATTTTTCCGTTTACAGACACTAACATTATTCTAAATCGCGATTAGAACAAAGCACAAGAATAAAACACTTACACACTTCTCAGCTGGATCTGTTGCTCCTCCTCGAAGTGAAAATAAACCAGCACTTTTTCTGAGGTAGTGTCATGAATGCCTGTCATCAATGCCAGCTGCGAGTACCCGTGTGAGCCTCTGGAGGTCACTCTCTTCCTGTGCGATGTTTCACCATGGACTCATTATGTTTTATTATGTTCAGCTGTGTTTCATTACGAGTTATTGAGTTCCTTATTTAAACCTGAGTTCCCTTTCGTCCTGGGAACTCCGACGTGTCGTCGGGGGAGTTCCCTGACGAATTGGGATCACGCTAGGGAGACCAATCGACTTCGAGTGAAACTAAAACGAGCCAATGAAAATTGGCATGCAAGATTTGCATTCCGCGACCCGCCTACCAGTGCGGGTATAAAAGCCGGAAGCAAACGCATACACAATGCTTTTTGCTTCGGAGCCGACCAGTTGTGTCCTCTGAGTGTTATGAGCTTAAGATTGTGCTTTCTGAACGCTCAACGAGTCTGCTGTTTCCTGAGATCTCTCTGTGCTGGTGTGACGGTGCTTCAGCGGTCTTCGCGATCTCCCGTCTGCCTGTTTGTTACTACACGCGCTGTATTTACAAAGAGCTGTTTTAACAGCTGGTATTCGGTTGAGTGCACACAGCGGGCTTGCAGTTTCCCCGCTGTGTTGCCGCGTTGATCCCTGTGTGCTTCAGCACAACTAAAGAGTATTTCTCTGAAAGAGCAACACGGGTGAAGATCGCGTCCTTTTAAGGATGACGTTTCATCCGTGTGTTTCTGGATGCGGTCAGATTCTGCCTCCGGTTGATGGTCATGATCGCTGTCTCTCGTGCTTGGGCCTCGCGCACGCTGAGGCAGCTTTCGTGAACGAGTCATGTTCCCATTGCGGGAATATGACCGTCGCAGTGTTAAGATCAAGACTAAGATCCCTCTCACGAGGGGGAGTCCCTTTGGAGATTCCCCGATCTAGTTCATCTTCTGGTTCATTTCAGAAGGCGGCTACTTCGGCTAATCCCATTGGTGGTCTGAGGGTTACAGTGAGGAATAATCCGCCGGGTGAAAGACCCCCACGGACCCCTCACTCCTGCACACTGCTGCCATTGGAGCCCTTGGAGGAGCGCGCTGGGCCATCTCGTATGGTCCCGGTCGTTTCCTTCGGGGCTCCGCCGGAGGATCAGATGTCGATCGCTGCATCGGAGGGAGAGCGGTCATCTTCTGGGAATGACGACTTGGCTGCGTTGCCCCCTTCTGGTCTGGTAGCGTTGTCCGAGCCGGACCCGGAAATGGCCGCTATGCTTTCCCGGGCGGCCGCAAGTGTAGGGCTCGTGTGGAACCCTCCACCGTGTCCCGAACCTTCGCGGCTCGATGATTGGTTTCTCGGGGCGGCCCGTGCTGGTTCTCAGCGCCCCGCCCCGGTGCCTTTCTTCCCGGAAGTGCATGAGGAGGTGACGAAATCATGGAAGGCCCCTCTGGCGGCCCGACATAGATCGACTCCCTCCTCCTCCCTTACCACCCTCGATGGCGGGGCAGTGAAGGGTTATGAGGGTATTCTGTCCTGGCAGATACGTCACTGTATTGTTAGACAGATAGCGAACATTAACAATAAGACTCAGTAGGCTTGACTCCAGGTTGAGTGTTTTCTTTACTGAAATCTTGGTTGTTTTCTTTTTTGCAAAACTGCAATACAGTATAAAATAAACACTATGTTACAGTCAAATATGTGCAACATCAACATAAATATAATAACCACAGCACATATTACAATATGATTCACTCAAAGAACATAAGTAAATGGGCTAAATAAAACACAGGCAAGAAAATAATCATAAATGAGGCTTATAAGCCTGAGCTAACTCTGTGTATAGCCCAGCTAAATCCAAGCTAGCGGTTAGCATCGCGATTAGCATAAAAAACGATTTACACTGAAAGTAAATGTTTTTAAACAACTATAGTAGAACATCTACACATATTTTAACTACTTAAACAACTGTGAGCGACCATACTCACTGATGGATCTATTCCAAGGATAGACAAATAACGCTGGTGGTGGAGCATTCAGTCTGCATGTACACCTGTTGACGATCTCCTTACAAGCGCAATGACTCCAAATACCACCAGATGTCGCTACAAAGCACTGACACTGATAGGAGTCAGAACACTCCCCGCTTGGTATAATTATGTTATACCACTATCTACTCTTTTCCCTTTGGTATCAGTAACACAACATCACTAATTGGCCTAAGATACTCCTTAATTGTCCCTTGGCTAAAGGTCTTCACCTTAACCTTGCGGATCCTGCTGTCAGAGCTGGGAATGGCCTCAACTATCAATCCAAGAGGCCACTGATTGCGTCTTGCTTGAACGTCCTTTATCAGTACAACGTCACCGTCCTGGAGATTATGCTTCTCCTTGGTCCACTTTCTCCGTGGCTGAAGAGTTGCTAAGTACTCCAACCTCCACCTTTTCCAGAAGGAGTCCGCCAAGCTCTGGACCTGGCGCCACTGTCCCTTGCATAGGTGGTCCAATTTGAAATCCCCTGGGGGAGCGGGAGTAACACTTGCCTTTTGAGTTAGTAATGTGGCAGGCGAGAGTATCTCAGGTATCTCTGCATCATAAGAGATTGGGACCAGTGGTCTGGAATTCATAATGGCCATAACCTCGGCCATCAAGGTTGTTATGACTTCATGGGTAAGTCTGGTAGCTCCATCCTTTACCAGAAGCGCATCTAGAATCCTTCTAACCACTCCTATCAATCTCTCCCAAGCTCCTCCCATGTGTGAAGAATGAGGTGCATTAAAGGTCCATGTACAGCCCTGGTCTTGCAAGTAGTTCTTGACCTCAGGGTCGCCAGTGTTAATCTGAAGCTCTCTGCATGCACCAATGAAATTGGTGCCTCTATCTGACCTGAGGTGTCTGACAGGTCCCCGTATGGACAGGAAGCGCCTTAAGGCGTTGATGAAGCTTGAGGTCGACATAGACTCAATGACTTCCAGGTGGACGGCTCTCGTACTTAGGCAACTGAAAATGACAGCCCACCTTTTGCTCTCAGCAGCACCACCTCGTGTCCACCGGGTTTCAACATTCCATGGACCAAAAACATCAAGTCCTACATGGGTGAAAGGCGGGTCCATAGCCAACCTGTCAGTGGGCAGATCAGACATCTTTTGAACTTCAGGCTTGCCCCTCAACTTCTTACATATGACACATTTGAATATGATGCTGGAGATGAGCCTTTTCCCTCCTACTATCCATACTCCAGCGGCACGTACTGCACCCTCCGTAAAGTGGCGACCTTGGTGTGCCACTTTATCATGATAGTGCCGGACTAAGAGAGTGGTTACATGATGTCCAGCTGGAAGGATTAATGGGTGTTTCTCTCGATCTTCCAGATCTGCTTTGTGTATACGACCTCCCACTCTAAGCAGTCCATACTCATCAAGGAAAGGATCCAACTTTACAAGAGGGCCTTGGTGGTGAACTTTGATGCCCTGAGTTAGACATTTTAGCTCCTCCTGATACACATCCTCTTGCACTGCCTTGAGGATATTTATCTTGGCTTGACAGTGCTCTGTGGTGTGTTGCTGCCTACATTGATGCCATCCCTTACATCCATTATTCTTAATCTCACCGGAGAATGACTTTGCTACATGAATGAGACTTGTCATGCCTCTTACTAGACTCTTCCAGGTAGAGAAGTTTTCGAATCTTTGTGATCCAAGAGACTGCTCTGTGACTTTGGTTGCAAGCGAGGTAACTTCAGGCCGAATGTCTTTGTCTCTATCTGGCTGAACTAGCTCAAACGACTCTGCCTCATCCTCTTGACGTGTGTTTGGCTGGCAGAGAAATTGAGGGCCAAGTAACCAACTGGATGAGGCCAGGTAAGCCGCGGGAATTGGCCTGGTTCCATGGTCTGCAGGGTTCTCATCGGTTTGTACGTACTGCCACTGTGATGGTTTGGTGGAGCTCCGAATGCGAGTTACTCGGTTAGCTACATAGGTATAGAACCTTCTTGATCTGTTGTGAATGTAGCCCAGCACGACACGACTGTCTGTATAGAACCTGACTACTTTCAACTCTACGTCTATTTCAGATTGGATCAGTTCTGCCAGTTCTACTGCCAAGACTGCGGCGCACAACTCCAGGCGTGGCACAGTGTGCATGGGGTAAGGAGCCAGCTTTGTTTTTCCCATTACAAACCCTACATGCCATTTTCCATCAGAGTCCAAGACACGCAGATAGGCTACAGCCGCTATTGCCATTGTAGAAGCGTCTGAGAAAACGCATAAGTCTATCGTTCTACAACATGACATTGAGACTGGAACGTATGTTCGCTGGATGTGAACCTGTTCCAGCTCAGTTAAGGAGTCAGTCCATGCTTTCCACTGTGCCTCTTTCTGCTTTGGGAGAGGTGTGTCCCAGTCATACTGCTCAGAGGAAAGGTCTCTTACAAGTGCCTTGCCTTCCACTGTAATGGGGGAAGCAAATCCAAGAGGATCATAAAGACTATTTACGGTCGACAGAATGCCTCTCCGAGTGAATGGTTTCACATCTCTTGACACTCTGAAAGTAAAACGGTCAGTCTGGAGTTCCCAGCTTACACCCAGACTGCGCTGGGAGGGCAAGGGGTCTGCTCCTAAATCTAGATCCTTAAAGTCACTTGCTCGTTCTTCTGGAGGAAAGGCCTCCATGACCTTTGTACTATTTGAGGCAATTTTGTGAAGTCGCAAGTTGGACTCAGCTAATAGGGCCCTGGTGCGTTGCAGGAGATCAATGGCGTCAACCTCATTTGACACTGAAATGAGACCATCATCAACGTAAAAATTTCTGTAGACGAACTCCTTGGCATCCGTGCCGTGTTCATTTTCTCCATGTTCTGCAGCTTTCCTCAGCCCATAGGTTGCTACAGCGGGTGACGGGCTGTTCCCAAAAACATGTACAGTCATCCAAAAGTCAATTATCTCCTTATCAGGATCATTATCTCGGTGCCACAGAAATCGCAAGAAATTGCGATGATCCTCTCTGACCTTGAACCCATAGAACATTTGTTCAATATCAGCTGTGATGGCTATTTGCTCCCTCCTGAACCTTAGTAGGACTCCAACTAGAGTGTTGTTGAGGTTAGGTCCGCTGAGGAGCATGTCATTCAATGATGTTCCCTTAAACACTGCGCTGGAATCAAAAACCACCCTGATTTTCCCAGGCTTCTGCGGGTGATAGACACCGAAGGTAGGTAAATACCAGCATTCTTGCCCTGGTTGCAATGGAGGAGCCGGCTCTGCCTGCTGGTTGTCGAGGACTTTCTGCATGAAGTCAAAGAAGTGCTGTTTCATGTCAGGTTTCCTTCTGAATGAGCGTTGGAGAGTGGAAAGTCTCTGGGTGGCCTGTCCTCTGTTATTTGGAAGGGGCTTGCGAGGTGAATGAAAGGGTAGGGGTGCCACCCAGTGATTTTGGTCATCCATGTACACTTCGCTTTCCATTATTCTGAGAAAGTTGTTGTCATCTACTTACATGGCTAGTTTCTCATCTTCAGGTGTTTTCTGAAACACAATTTCCCCCAAACCATCTCGACAGGTCTCCTGAAAGATCTCCTGACTGTAAGCTGATGTTTGAAGACTAGGCGGCACAGGACCCTGAACTCTCTCCGTTATGTGAATCTTGTTGGTACATGGCTCAAGGAAAGAGGAGCGTCCATTTTGAAGGACATGTGTCTTGTAGGCATTAACTTCTTCGTTCTTGTGAGCACCACTCAAACATAACTCTCCAACTATGACCCAGCCAAGGTCAAGGCGCTGGGCATACGGTGAGTTGTGAGGCCCGTTACTCTGTTCACGCACCTTATGCACGCTCAAAATGTCTCTGCCTAGGAGGAGGAGAATAGGAGCACTGGTGTCAAGAGGAGGGATCTTATCGGCCACCGGAGCGAGATGAGGAAAATATTTAGCGCACTCAGGCGTTGGGATCTCTGATCTGTCGTCAGGTAGATTGTTACATTCTAGGAGAGTTGGAAGTTTTACCTTGGTTTCACCATAGAATTACTCCACTATAATGTTACTTGCTTTCCGCCCTGCAGTCTCCACAGTGCCGGAGCATGTTTTAAGAGTATAGGGGGATGCACTGCTGTTAATGTCTAGCAGATCGAAGAATTGTGATTTTACTAACGACCGGTTGCTTTGGTCATCTAGTACTGCATACACCCTGTGAACCTTACTTGGATTGTTGGCGTGATAAACCTTGACCAAGCAGATTTTTGAGCAGGATCTGGCCTTGGTAGAGCCACCACATATTTCAGTACACTTGGACGTGACTATAGGAGGTGTTTGCTCTCCACACTCCCCGCTTTGCTCGTCCTCAGCAGCGTGCTGAAGCTGCTCACCAAGCAACCAAGGGGCTGTTCCAGGATGCATCGCTGAAATGTGTCTGTTGCTTTCACACTCATTACATTTAAGTGTTTTCCTGCAATCTTTGGCCATATGCTTGGTGCTGGCACAACATCGAAAACAAATTGAATTCTCCTTCAAGTATGTTTTCCTCTCATCAAGATGTTTTCCCCGAAACCCACGACATTTTGACAGCGGGTGTGGTTTATTATGGAGGGGACACTGCTTATCCGGTTCATCCTTGGCAGCTGCATTTGCCTGTGGAGTGGTAGTTGTAGCAGTGACTGCCGTTTTTCTGACTGTCACAGTTGTTCTGGGGAGGTATTTTGGTGACCTTTCAACTTTGGCATGGCTTGGGGTAGAGGAGAGGCTAAATGCAAAACTGGGGTCGTTACGGGTCTTTGCCTGGGAACATACGAAGTTGACAAAAAAACTGAATGGTGGGAAGGGGACATGAAAATCCTCCTTATATTTGGATCCCTGCCCTATCCAGCGGTCCCGAAGGGAGAAAGGAAGCTTCTCCACTATTGGATTAACACCCCTTGATGTGTCTAGATATGCGAGTCCAGGCAAGTATCCCTCCGCTTTAGCAGCTTCTAGCTCTCTTAGCAAGTCACCTAATTCCACAAGCTTGTGTATGTCTCTGTTAGAGATGACTGGGAAGGTCTCTAGTCTTCTCAGTAGGGCATTTTCAATAACCTCTGGGCTTCCATACATCTCTTCCAAGCGCTGCCATATCATGTACACACCTGCGCTAGGATTGTTCACATGCACTGACCTTAACCGCTTGGCTTGTGCTGATGACTCCGGCCCAAGCCATTTTACGAGGAGGTTAAGCTCTTCCTGGCCAGATAGATTGAGCTCCTTTATGGATGCTAGGAAAGACGATTTCCATGCCCAATAGTTTTCTGGACGGTCATCAAAGGCAAGGAGCCCAGAGCTAACCATTTCCTTTCTCACCAGATACTGGGCTAGATCAGCGGTCTGAGGAGTTGACGGTGAGTTTATCTTGTACTGGACCCGATTAGGTGCTGGAAAGGTAGCGGCTGGGTATTTGTTTGGGATATAAGGAGCCTTATGGGTAGGTGGAGGTACATAGCGCTCATCTGCAATGGGTTTGTAATTTTCTTCCTCCTTAAGTGGTCCATACACTGTATTTTGTGGCCCGTTGATAGTGCATGGGAGACTAAGGGTTTTGTCCTGTTGGATTGGCTGCTGTGGCATACCATCATGAAACTCCTGGTGAGCATGTTGTTCAAATGGTTGCGAGTCTATATAGTCTCTGGTGCGTTTTGTTGGATCTTCAAAAGTCAAATCCTGAAACTCACCAAGAGGTTCTCTTTCCATCTTTTCAGCTGCTGCTGCCTCTTCATATATTGCTGCCTCTTTTGATGCTGCTGCAGCTTCCTTCTCTTGCTGCAACACATGAAGATTGGCCTCTATGGTTACCTTTTCTTTCATGATGGCTGCCTCCTTCTCTGCATAAGACACCTTTATTTTTGCTGCTTCGGCCTTGGCCCTTGCCCTCGTTGCAGCGGCGCTGGCAGACGTATGAGTTGAGGCTCTGGATGACTTGAGAGAAGAGGAGACTCTAGACCTCGTCTGCATCTGAGACTGACGTGTTCCATCATCGTTGTCGCTCATCTTTGCAATATCTTGATTGAGTCTGAAGGTTTATGCTTCTGAGTGCTGTTCACAAAGTTATTTTGTTGTCTATTCCCGCTGTGTGGGCATCATTTTACTATTCTGTCCTGGCAGATACGTCACTGTATTGTTAGACAGATAGCGAACATTAACAATAAGACTCAGTAGGCTTGACTCCAGGTTGAGTGTTTTCTTTACTGAAATCTTGGTTGTTTTCTTTTTTGCAAAACTGCAATACAGTATAAAATAAACACTATGTTACAGTCAAATATGTGCAACATCAACATAAATATAATAACCACAGCACATATTACAATATGATTCACTCAAAGAACATAAGTAAATGGGCTAAATAAAACACAGGCAAGAAAATAATCATAAATGAGGCTTATAAGCCTGAGCTAACTCTGTGTATAGCCCAGCTAAATCCAAGCTAGCGGTTAGCATCGCGATTAGCATAAAAACGATTTACACTGAAAGTAAATGTTTTTAAACAACTATAGTAGAACATCTACACATATTTTAACTACTTAAACAACTGTGAGCGACCATACTCACTGATGGATCTATTCCAAGGATAGACAAATAACGCTGGTGGTGGAGCATTCAGTCTGCATGTACACCTGTTGACGATCTCCTTACAAGCGCAATGACTCCAAATACCACCAGATGTCGCTACAAAGCACTGACACTGATAGGAGTCAGAACAGAGGGCATTCCCCCGGTGGAGCGGTCGGTTGCTTTACAGCTGTGCCCTAAATCCGCTTCCACCTGGAGGGGTGACCCTACTCTCCCCTCTCGCGCCTGTAGGTTCTCCTCCGGTCTGACCGGTAAGGCCTATAGTGCGTGTGGAGAAGCTGCTTCTGCCCTGCATGCCATGGCGCTCCTCCAGGTCCATCAGGCGAGAGCGCTTTGCGACATGCAGGAGGGTGGTACCGACCCAGGTTTGCTCCAAGAGCTGCGCACGGCGACGGACCTCGCCCTCCGGGCGACGAAAGTCACCGCGCGTTCCCTGGGCCGAGCGATGTCCACACTTGTGGTCCAGGAGCGACATCTCTGGCTCACCCTGGCCGATATGACGGAGTCAGACAAGTCCAGGTTTCTGAACTCCCCCATTTCCCAGGGTGGCCTATTCGGCGACGCGGTCGAGGACTACGCCCAACAGTTCTCCACCGCCCAGAAGCAGTCCGAGGTGATTAAGCACATCATGCCCCGGAGACAGGCTGCTGCTGGCCCGTCCCCTCCGGCTCCACCTCGCGCTGCTCGTCGCCGAGGGCACCCTCCTGCCGCCGCCTCCGCCCCTGCTCCGCCTAAGCAGCAGCCTCCTAGGCAGCAGCCGGCCGGCCGCAAGAGAGGTGCCCAGCCCGCCCGGGGCTCGTCGAAACCCCCTGGTAAGAGGAGAGGTAAGCGGCCCTGAGACGGGCGGCCCAGAGGACCTGACTGCTGCTCTTCAGGAGGGTGCTACTGCACCCCTCCTTCCCCCGGAGGAGGGCCGGGTGGAGAATCCTTTGTTTCGTTTTGTTTTTCTTCCGCCGCTTCCTTCAGCGGTACCCACTTTATCAATAAAAGAGCAGTTTCCAATTCCTCTGGGTCTATCTCGGTCGAGACTGACTTCTCAGTCTCCCCCATCCGAGGGGGTCAGAATGACAGTGTGCGCCGCCTCGTTGCCTCGCCGCTCTCGTTCCCCTCTCCCCAGCGCTCAGATGACAGCTACGCCGCCTCGGCCTCGTTGCTCTCGTCTCCCGCTGGGCAAGGAGGCGCGGAAACCTGGATTCGACGCCCCCGAGCCTCGTTCCTCGTTTCCCCTCCTTCCTTCGCCTCCGTGGAAACAGGTAGGTGTTGCCTCGCACACTCAGACCTCTCTCTCGGCCGCAGTAATGCCTCCGGAGTCCGGTCCCTGTCTTCCACCTCGCTGCCCCTCCGCGGGTACGCCGGTGGTCCGAGTGGGCTCCTTGGCACGGTTCCTCGAAGCCTGGCTAGCGCTTCCGAGGCCGTCCCGCTGGCTCACCCGCACTATCCGGCTCGGCTATGCAATTCAGTTTGCCCGCCGGCCTCCCAGGTTCAGAGGCGTCCACTTCACCCGGGTGCGGAGTGTCGATGCCCCTGTCCTGAGGAAAGAAATCGACGTCCTGCTGGCGAAGGACGCGATCGAGCCGGTCCCTCCAGCCTAGATGAGGTCGGGGTTTTACAGCCCTTACTTCATTGTACCCAAGAAAGGCGGGGGGTTACGACCAATCCTGGACCTGCGAGTTTTGAATCGGGCCCTGCACAAGCTCCCGTTCAAAATGCTCACGCAGAAACGCATCTTCGAGTGCATCCGTCCCCGGGATTGGTTTGCAGCGATCGACCTGAAGGACGCGTACTTTCATGTCTCGATTCTCCTTCGACACCGACCTTTTCTTCGGTTCGCGTTCGAAGGTCGAGCATACCAGTACAAGGTCTTACCCTTCGGCCTGGCCCTCTCGCCCCGCGTCTTCACGAAAGTCGCAGAGGCGGCCATTGTTCCCATGAGAGAACATGGCGTTCGCATTCTCAACTATCTCGACGACTGGCTCATAATAGCTCACTCGCGAGATCTGTTGTGCGAAACACAGGGACCTGGTGCTCCAGCACCTCAGCCGCTTGGGTCTTCAGGTCAACTGGGACAAGAGCAAACTCTGCCCAGTGCAGAGGATCTCTTATCTCGGTATGGAGTTGGACTCGGTCGCTCAGACTGTGCGCCTCACCGAGGAGCGCGTCCAGTCAGTGCTCAACTGCCTCAAGTCCTTTCAAGGCAGGTCAGCGGTCCCACTGAAACAGTTTCAGAGGCTCCTGGGGCATATGGCAGCCGCAGCCGCGGTAACGCCGCTCGGTCTGCTCCATATGAGACCGCTTCAGCGCTGGCTTCACGATCGAGTCCCGAGATGGGCGTGGCAGAGCGGCACGTTCCGGGTCAACATTACCCCGCACTGTCGCCAAACCTTCAGTCCTTGGTCAGACCCTGCGTTTCTACGGGCCGGTGTGCCCTTAGGCCGTGTGTCCACCAAAGCGTTGTTAGCCAGCTGAAAACGCTAGACGCTCTAGAGCGTTTTGGCAGCGGAGCGATTTTTCAGTTGAGACAATTCGTTGCTATGATACAGAATATCCACAGCACAGTTTACTTGTAACTGATTTCGCAGATAATTTGTTTTATACTAAAAATGTATTTTTCATCCATTTTGTTCGGTTAGCTCTGCTGGTTGACGTCTTTGTACAGAAATAATGTTGTGACAGTTGGTCAGTGTGATATTTGTCCCGCCCCTCCTCCACTGTGATTGGACGGCTGGGTAAAAAGTGACAGTGATGAGCGCTGCGTTTTACTCAAAGTTGAACATTTTTCAACTCTCGGCGACCAGTAAAAACGCCGCGCGCTCAGCGCTTCAGCGTGAAAAAAACGCTCAGCGCCTCGTTACGCTCATGGCGCCTAAAAAACGCGGCGTTCCCATTGAAAACAATTGGAAATATACGCCAGCTACGTAAAAAAACGCTTTGGTGGACACACGGCCTTAGTCCAGGTCTCCAGGCATGCTGTGGTTTTCACAGATGCCTCTGCCAACGGATGGGGGGCCACGTACAACGGGCATGCAGTTTCAGGTCTGTGGACGGGGCCTCAACTGCATTGGCACATCAACTGCCTAGAGTTGCAAGCAGTACGCTTAGCCTTGTCACGCCTCAAGGGGCTGCTTTTACACAAGCACGTACTGGTCCGTACGGACAGCACTGCGACCGTTGCATAAATCAAACCGTCAGGGTGGTCTACGCTCCCGTCGTATGTCGCGACTGAGCATCTGAGGTCGCTTCGAGCCATTCACATCCCTGGTGTGCTCAACTGTACAGCCGACGAGCTTTCACGGCAGCCACCTCTTCCGGAGAGAATGGCGACTCCACCCCCAGACGGTTCAGCTGATATGGGAAGTCTTCAGAGCCGCTCAGGTAGACCTGTTTGCCTCTCCGGACACGACTCATTGCCGGTTGTTTTACTCCCTGACCGAGGGTTCTCTCGGCACGGATGCACTGGCGCACAGCTGGCCCCTGGGTCTTCGCAAATATGCGTTTCCCCCAGTGAGCCTTCTTGCACAGATCTTGTGCAAAGTCAGGGAGGACGAGGAGCAGGTCCTGCTCGTTGCGCCGTATTGGCCCAACCGGACTTGGTTCGCGGAACTCATGCTCCTCGCGACAGCCCCTCCTTGGCCGATTCCTCTGAGGAAGGACCTCCTTTCCCAGAGACGGGGCACCTTGTGGCACCCGCGTCCAGACCTCTGGAGACTCCATGTGTGGTCCCTGGATGGGACGCGGAGGTTCTAGGTGGCCTACCGCAGGGTGTGGTAGACACCATCACTTCCGCCAGAGCCCCCTCTACGAGGCGCCTCTATGTGTTGAAGTGGAACCTGTTCGTCGAGTGGTGTTCTTCCCACCGGGAAGACCCCCGAACTTGCCCGATCAGAGTCGTGCTTTCCTTCCTGCAAGATGGGTTGGAGCGAAGGCTGTCTCCCTCCACCCTCAAGGTGTATGTTGCCGCAATAGCCGCTCATCACGATGCAGTAGAAGGTAGGTCATTGGGAAAGCACGACCTGATCATCAGATTCCTTAAAGGTGCCAGGAGGCTGAATCCGCCTCGTACTCTGCACCACTTACCCTCTTGGGACTTGACTCTAGTGCTTAGTGCACTTCAGAGGCCCCCGTTCGAGCCCTTGCCTTCAGTCGAGTTAAATATCTTGTCTATGAAGACAGCTCTCCTGTTGGCTTTGGCTTCTTTTAAGAGGGTAGGGGATCTGCAGGCATTTTCGGTCGACGAATTGTGCCTAGAGTTCGGACCGGGCCTTTCTCACGCTGTGTTGAGACCCCGGCTCGGATACGTGCCCAAGGTTCCTACCACCCCGTTTGTGGATCAGGTAGTGAACCTGCAAGCGCTGCCCCTGGACGAGGCAGACCCAGCCCTAGCTTTTCTCTGTCCCGTCCGCGCTCTGCGCTGTTACGTGGACAGAACGCAAAGCTTCAGGACCTCAGATCAGCTCTTTGTTTGTTACGGAGGCCAGCAGAAGGGGAAGGCTGTCTCCAAGCAGAGGTTATCCCACTGGCTAGTGGATGCTATCGCCCGGGCCTATGAGTCCCAGGGCGTGCCTTGCCCACCTAGGTTGACGGCACACTCTACTCACTCTAAGAGTGTTGCCTCCTCCTGGGCTTTGGCGCAAGGCGCCTCGCTGACAGACATCTGTAGAGCTGCGGGCTGGGCGACACCTAACACGTTCGCTAGGTTTTATAGCCTTCGTGTTGAACCTGCTTCCTCCCGTGTACTCGCTACGGCCGGTAGCGCGAGGAATTAGGTTATGTCGGCTTGCTACGCCACTCCCGCCCCATGGGCCGGATACGTGCGTCTTTTACTCCGTTGGTTCCCCAACATACGGCTAACCTCGTGAGTTCCTCCATCACCCCTTCGGCATCAGGCGAGGCGGATCGCCGGTGCCAGGTCTATTACCTCTCGTAGGAGTTGCTATTAGACTGGGTGGCCTTAACAGTGGTCCCTTCGGCGACCCATTTTTTCCACGTTCCAGTTACCCTCCGGGTTAGCTCCGTGTCTTCCTCTCGACAGATCCCTCTGTCGTCCTTGCTGAGTACGCTCCCACCCCTCGGGCTGGGACTACCTCAAGGACTTCCGTATGTTTCACTACCCCACGAGTTAGTACATACGTGTATTCCAGTGCCTCCCTTCGGGCGGGCAGGGGCTCCGTAGCGTTCCCTCCTACGGGTTGGGCACGCTTTCCCAGTGTTTTCCAAATCCACTGAGTGGGTCTTGCGGAACAGCAGTGTGATTTTCCCTAGCTAGCTCCCGCATCTTGTTCAAGAAACTGCTGCAGGGTAGCTTAGCTGGGCGCTGGAAGGGGTCAGCACCATGGCGTGTTTGTAGGGATCCCAATTCGTCAGGGAACTCCCCCGACGACACGTCGGAGTTCCCAGGACGAAAGGGAACGTCTCGGTTACATATGTAACCCTCGTTCCCTGAGTACAGGGAACGGAGACGTGTCGTCCCTTCGCCATGTTGCTGTACCTTCGCGGAGGGCTGGACACTGTTCGGCTCCTCAGCGAAAAAGCATTGTGTATGCGTTTGCTTCCGGCTTGTATACCCGCACTGGTAGGCGGGTCGCGGAATGCAAATCTTGCATGCCAATTTTCATTGGCTCGTTTTAGTTTCACTCGAAGTCGATTGGTCTCCCTAGCGTGATCCCAATTCGTCAGGGAACTCCCCCGACGACACGTCTCCGTTCCCTGTACTCAGGGAACGAGGGTTACATATGTAACCGAGACGTTATCCGGGTCATTCTACAGAAAAGTCCACTTTTGGTATGGCAAGATATCTTAAAATTGATTTCTTTTTCTAACATTTTAAGTTACACCACATTATTAGATTACCCTTTGGCTTTATGAATATGCATAAATGACAGCTTAATGATTTTTATATTTTTAGTGCATTGTGTTACCCATAAGAAAGGTAACACCAGTGACAGTAACACCAGTGACAATTTTCATGAAAAATTCATTTTACAAAATGGCTGCTGCAAGGTATCAAACCACATGTTGTCAATCATGGTATACTCACTAAATTAAGTAGTTTAATCCATTTGTATTCTCGTTTTTTTACAATTACCTAACAATAAAGTAGGTAACACCAGTGACTTCAACTAAAAACTTCATATGAAATCATGAGATAAATGAGAATATTTCTGATAACTGAAAAGAGACAGAGGATTTATTATGGGCTTTTCTTCATAGATATTCAGGAAATTGGACAAAGGAAGTCAAGTGATGTCATCAGTGTGATTTTTATTTCAAAATAAGAGATTTTTGTTTAACGGTAACACCAGTGACACAACTCCAGGGGACCACTACTTTCATTATAAATTTTATAATGTTTATTCAGCATTTAGTTTTTTTTATGTCATTTACATAATATATTAGATAGTTATGTATACATTATTGTATTTTAAAATGGTGTAAAAACCTGTTATTGACCTCAAAATAAAGCGTTTTCCCTCTGTACATGACTGTGGGAACAAGCACTTCTGTGGTGCTTGGAATTTTATAGAATTAATAAAAAATAAAATGTTGCCACTTGATGGCTCAAGGAGGTGTAATTGTTCAAATAACATAGTGTTTTATTTTAAAATGTAAAGAAATTGTAATTCTAAAGTGTTTTTTTTAGTGTAATTTTTCTTTAAAGGCTAGGGACAGAAAATTGGACATTTCCGTAGAATGACCCATCCCTGTGTCCTGTGCGAAGTCTTGTTACACTGTAAGCGTACATCTCTGAGCATTATTCCCTGTTTTATTATTCCGTGTTTCCCTGGACTCTTGACCCTTGCCTGTCTTCTGGACTGTTCATGAACCTGTGCTGTCTGCCTCGACCCAAGCCTGTTATCACCACGAGTTTCTGGATTGCCCCTTGTTTAATTGTTTGCCCGAGTTCATGTCTGCTTGTTTAAGTTTGTAATAAAGTGCTGCACATAGATCAGACCGCCTCTGTCCATGCGTTACAGAAGACTTCGCCAAACGAGGATTGTATTAGCAATTTTTAGAGATTAATAAAAACAGCATCAATGGGTATAACAAACTTTCATTAGGCAAAATTGTTTTAAAGTGAAAAGGTTTATTTATTTGAGGACCCTTTCCAGAGCCACAGGCCAGCTGGCTCTGGGAAGGAGAACCTGATCATCTCACAAAATACAAAGCATTTTATACACTTCTTTGACATCCTAAGGGTGTACTCACACTAGCAGTTTGAACCGTGCCCGAGTGCGTTTGACCATCAAAGCGCGGTTCGTTTGACTAATGTGAGTGATGCGAACCGTGCCCGGGTGCGGCTCGATTAGACGGCCCTGGCCCGCTTGGAAGAGGTGGGCCAGAGCACGGTTCAGTTGGACTCGGGCGCGGTTCGCATGCAGTGTGAGCGCTTACCGTGCTGGAGCACGGAACAGCGATGGACTCCATTGTGTTTTGAGAGCGCCGCTCTTCTTGTTTATCCCGAAACCGTCGCACCATAATGACGTAAGCGTGCTCCGGCACGAATGCTGAAACCCTCTGTGTGAGTACAGGCCAGAGGGGGAGTGGGGAGGGGGGACAATCGTACTCGGGCCCGGTTCATGGCAACCGTGCCTAGTGTGAGTACACCCTAAGACCCCTCCCTAGTAGCAATCTCTGTTCTTCTTGTTTGGGCCGGTTTCTACCCCCTATGACAAACCAAATTGTTTCTTGTTTTCTCAGGAGACAAAAGGTCATTTTAACGACCCCCTGTATTCTTCTGTGTTCTTTCCCCCACCCTCAGCTGGCATTCACAGAACAGGTTAACATCACAAATATTGATCATGGCAAGATTCACTGCGACTCACTATAGCTCTTGTGAGGGTTGGCTCTTAAAAGAGCTGTTGAGTTTGATGTTGTAGAGATCTTAAAAAAACGACTAAGTAATCCTGCAAGACAGAAAGGAAGGTCATTTTATTACATTACATGCAAGTAGAAAGTTTATATAAAACTGTAGGATTTATTTCTGTAAAGAGTGTTGTATAATTAAATGTTAAATGCATTTATGTAATAAGTTTACTGATATGTGGGTATGATTAAAAGTATGTCATTAATAGCAAGCAATAATCATATGAATTTGTTTTAAAATAACACGATTTACATGCAAACGGGACAGTTATCAGCAGTGTAACTGATCTGATCATGACAAAATAATCGAGTATCTGATGTCGTGTGACAAGTCAGATTAGCTTTTCCACTCTTGCAAACAGAGGAAGGTGAGGGGTGGAGATGAGGGGTGGAGAGACATCATGTCAATTTCAATTTCAATTTCAATTTATTTATAAAGCACACATAAACACAACTTCCGTTGACCAAAGTGCTGTACACAGAACAAGTAAAATAAAAATAAAACGACCACAGGGCAATTGCTTCAACATTTAGTTTGCATACGACAGGTCAAATAAAAATGTCTTTAATCTCGCTTTAAAGATAAGCAGGGTTGGTGCAGCTCTGATTTCTGGGGAGAGGCTGTTCCAGAGTCTAGGAGCGGCACTAGAGAAAGCCCTGTCTCCTCTACTCTTGAGTTTTGTTCTCGGAGCCACCAGAAGGCCTAGGTTCGCAGACCTAAGAGCTCTAGGTGGTTGATGAACAGTCAATAGGTCCGTTAGGTATGATGGAGCCATCCCGTTTAACGACTTATATACTAATAATAAAACCTTAAAAGTAATTCTATGGCGCACTGGTAACCAGTGCAAAGACTTGAGGACAGGAGTTATGTGTTCTCGTTTTCGAGTTCCTGTTAGAACTCTTGCAGCGGCATTCTGGACTATTTGCAGGCGGTTAATGGATGACTCACTGATCCCCATATAGATTGAATTACAATAGTCCAGCCTGGTAGAGATAAAAGCATGTATAACTTTTTCTAAGTTCGAGACTGAGAGCATAGACTTTATTTTTGCCAGGGTTCGAAGCTGGTAAAAGCTTGATTTCACCACTTGATTGACCTGTCTATCCAACTTTAAGCCACTGTCCAGTACCACTCCCAGGTTTTTAACATGAGGCTTAACATATGGTGTCAGGATACCCAGATTTGTATTTGTTATATCATGTACACTGGAAGGTTTAAACACAATAACCTCAGTCTTGTCCTCATTCAAACTTAAAAAATTTTGCGACATCCATGCTTTCACATCCCCAAGGCAGTTGGCCATCTTTTCTAACGTCATTCCGTGGTTGAGAGGAAAATACATTTGAGTGTCATCTGCATAGCAGTGATACTTCAAATCATATTTTCTAAAAATAGTACTCAGCGGATGCATGTATAAAGAGAACAACATCGGAGCTAGTGTGGAGCCTTGAGGAATTCCACATGTTAACTTTACTGGTGCAGATCGGTAGTTATTAATATTAACTGAAAAACTCCTGTTAGAAAGGTAAGACTGGAACCACTGTAGGACTGGGCCTCTAATGCCCACTATATGTTCCAACCGTGATATCAGGACATTGTGGTCTATCGTATCAAATGCAGCACTTAAATCTAGGAGTATCAGAACTACCGAATCTCCAGAGTCAGTGGCCAAAAAAATGTCATTAAGCACCTTAACAAGTGCCGTTTCTGTCGAATGAAATTTTTTGAAGCCAGATTGAAATATATCATAAATTTTGTTTTCATTCAAAAACGTTTCAAGCTGACATAGAACTATTTTATCTAAAATTTTAGTTAAGAATGGGAGATGTGAAATAGGTCTAAAATTTGATAGAATGGATGAGTCTAAGTTTGGCCTCTTTAGTATGGGTTGCACAGATGCATGTTTTAAACGCTCAGGGACCACTCCCAGCTCCAGGCATTTATTTACGAAGTGTAGGAGTGTCGTACTCACTACATTGAACACTTTTTTCACTAGTCGTGCAGGGATAGTATCTAATGGTGATCCTGTAGGTTTTAGCTGATTCACCGTGTCATTTAAAAAAGTCATTATGATTGGTGTAAACTTGCTGAGTCTTCCGGTATACTTTAACTGACCTGCGGGATTACCAGTGGTCAGCTGCAAGTTATTTCTGATACCAGCTATCTTATCTATGAAGAACTTGCAGAACCGCTCACACATGGCCACTGACTCATTTGGGTAGATGGACACAGCTGGATTTGTAACAGTGTTAATAATATTAAAAAGAACTCTTGGATTATTGTGGTTCTTATCTATGAGAGTAGAATAATAGTTTGCTTTGGCCACTTTCAACTCTTTTTGATATTTAAAAAGAGAGTCTTTAAGCATCTCATAAGAGATCTGTAGTTTATCTTTTTTCCATCTCCTCTCAGCCCTTCTGCATATTTGTCTCAGGGTTTGAGTAGTATTATTAACCCAGGGCTCAGGGATGGATTTTTGGTGTTTTATTCTCAGAGGTGCTATGTCATCTAAAATAGTGCTACAAGTAGAATCAAATTTATCAAATAGTTCATCAGGGTTCAGTTCTGGTGAGGTGAATTCAGAATAATTAAAAAGCTCCTCAAAAGCTTCAGCAAAAGCACTAGCTGTAGCATTGGTGATTCTACGTGCCCTCATGTCAGTTTTACAGTGATTTATAGTGTTGAGTGCTAACGGCATGCTGAATGTGATGGGACTGTGATCAGAGAAGCTACGGTCGCAGATCTCAATTTCATTCAGCAGTATCCCATGGGACAGAATAAGATCAAGGGTGTGTCCCTTTATATGTGTAGGTCTTGTGACCAGCTGCACCAAGTCAAAAACTTCTGTTAAATTTATAAAGTCTTTGACAAATGAGTTTTTTTGGCAACATATATGAATATTAAAATCCCCCATAATTAAAAATCTCTCAAAATTTGGCATAATACCTCCTAAAAATTCAGCAAACTCACTCAAAAAGTCTTTGTGTGGCTTTGGAGGCCTATAAACCACAGCAACAAGAATAGGAGAGTTTGAGTCCAACATAAGCAGCTGAAGTTCAAAACTGTTATAGGGAGTTCTTTGTATAGTCCGACATTTAAAACAGTCTTTAAAAATTGTAGCCAAGCCACCCCCCCTCTTTCCAGAGCGGGGTGAGTTTCGGTATTTACATTTAGGCGGTAGCAGTTCCGAAAATGGAGTTAAGTCTCCATTTGAGAGCCAAGTTTCAGTGATAAATAGAAAATCTAACGATCGTGCAGTAAAAAACTCTCTGATAATATAAGTCTTATTTACCACCGACCTCGCGTTAATCAAGGCCATCCTTAGCTGCACAGGCAATGAACATGTATCATTGGAACATGAACAGACAGGGTACTGTATTAAATAATACAATGCAATTAATATAAACTTTCGGTTTACATTACTAAGACAACACAACCTGTCATAAACATGACATAGCTGATTAATAATCAAACTGAAGAAACCACTTATCTTTATTGGTTAACATTACATTAAACTGTCAGGTGGTTGGTTTTGACATTGGCTGTCATGAAGCCATTATAACTTTTTAATGACAAATTCAATTTGTACCACTGTAGTTGAGGTCGCGAAAAATATTCATGACACGGTTATAATAGCCTCAAGCCAATGTCAAAACCAACCACAAGACAGTTTAACTTAATTTAATGTCAAGTTGTCAAAGACAAAGACACTGACAGGTTATGATGTTATGGTTTATGTCAAGGTGTCATAACAAAGACATCTTAAGCAATGTCATATTTGCATTCAAAATGTCATTATTGAGGGAATGACACTTAATGGCAGTTGTCATAAACATGCATAAACCCTACTTCATATTCATAACATGTGTCATGTCATGATTATGAAGGTGTCATGTAAGTCTTATTCCAAAACTTATTCCAGACTACTTTCCAAGAAGGGGCGCAACTGAATTACAAATATTGCAATAATTTATGTAAAGGAATTGAGGCAGTGGCCAATGACAGCAGTAGGAGTAAAAGTTGCAGGATTATGTACGAGCATACAAATATGTACGAGCATCGTATGAATTTGAGAACTTGTTAAATCTTGTGAATTATTAAGATTTAGAGACTGTTTGTACTGATTGGTAGTGTTGTAGTCAAGACCACCTAACCCGAGACCAAGACAAGACCAAGACCAGAGTGTATCGAGACCGAGACAAGACCAAGGCTTTTAGGGGCCGAGACCAAGTCGAGACCAAGACCGAGGGAGGGCGAGACCGAGACCAAGACCAAGACCAGCGCCCCACACTACAAAAAATTGTGAAACATGATCAAAAGAGCTTCTCAAATTGATCTGAAAGATCCACATGTCACAGTGTCTGGTTGTGTTTTCACTGGGTGTCCACTAGAGGTCCCTTCCTTCCTGTATCCATTCACTCTAGAACCACATTTCCCACAATCCTTGGTTGTTCCCATCACTTGTGATTGCACCCAGCTGTTCCCATTTATGTTGTTAGTGTCTGTGCATAAATACCCTGGTTTTTCATGTCACGGAGTCATTGTATTGCAAGCCACTCATCTAATCTGAGGTCTGGTTTCAAGTCTGTTTTCGTTTTTTGTTCTTGTTTGTTTTCTTTATTTGTTCTCTGACTGATTAAATGGTTTTTGACACTGGCATGGATGACTACGATTCTGATTATTTGGACTTTGACTCTTGCATGGATGACGATGATTTGGATTGCCCTGATTATCATGTTGCTGCGTTTGGATCCACCCATTTCTCCACTATCGGTCGTGACAGAATGACTCCGTCCTCAAACGGATCCAGCAGCATGAATATTTTTCAGGCTCTTGCTTCGATGGCTCATATCAGGGAGGAGAATGCTGCGCTCCCGGTTAATTCCGGGGAGAGAACAGCACCCAGTTGCTCGCGGACAAGGAGGAGGAGGAAGTATCTCCCTAATGTCCCTGTTGGTCCCTGGTCCATGGTCCCTGTTCCGGTGGTCCCGAGTCTGGTGGTCCCGAAACGGAGGGGGAGAATGAGAACTTCCTCCGTGACTGTCCCTGTGGTCCCTGTCCCGAGTCTGGTGGTCCTGAGTCCGGGGGTCCCCGAACAGCCTGTTGGTATCCCGGAGACTGTTCACGTCACGCCTGTTCCAGAGCCGGAGCCAGTGTCGCCTGTTCCAGAGCCGGAGCCAGAGCCAGTGTCGCCTGAACCAGAGCCGGAGCCAGAGCCAGTGTCGCCTGAACCAGAGCCGGAGCCAGAGTCAGTGTCGCCTGAACCAGAGCCGGAGCCAGAGCCAGTGTCGCCTGAACCAGAGCCGGAGCCAGAGCCAGTGTCGCCTGAACCAGAGCCGGAGCCAGAGCCAGTGTCGCCTGTTCCAGAGCCGGAGCCAGAGCCAGTGTCGTCTGTTCCAGAGCCGGAGCCAGTGTCGCCTGTTCCAGAGCCGGAGCCAGAGCCAGTGTCGCCTGTTCCAGAGCCGGAGCCAGTGTCGCCTGTTCCAGAGCCGGAGCCAGTGTCGCCTGTTCCAGAGCCGGAGCCAGTGTCGCCTGTTCCAGAGCCGGAGCCAGTGTCGCCTGTTCCAGAGCCGGAGCCAGTGTCGCCTGTTCCAGAGCCGGAGCCAGTGTCGCCTGTTCCAGAGCCGGAGCCAGTGTCGCCTGTTCCAGAGCCGAGCCAGTGTCGCCTGTTCCTGAGCCGGAGCCAGTGTCGCCTGTTCCTGAGCCTGTTCCAGTGTCCTCAGACAGGATGGCCGCCGCCGGGTCGGTGTCTGTTGCTGTTCCTGAGACTGTGTCTGTTGCTGTTCCTGAGCCGCGTTCTGTTCCTGTACAGTGGTTGCTCTGGTCGTCACCGCCGTGGCCGCCCGAGGGGTCTTCACCGCCGTGGCCGCCCGAGGGGTCTTCACCACCGTGGCCGCCCGAGGGGTCTTCACCGCCGTGGCCGCCCGATGGGTCGTCCTCGCCGTGGTCGCCCAAGGGGAAGTCTCCGCCCTGGCCGCCCGATGGACTACCTGCTCCACCCTGGCCACCTGAGGGGTCGTCTCTGCCCAGATCGCCCAATGGACTACCTGCTCCCGCCCTGGTCGCCTGAAGGGTCGTCCTCGCCCAGGGCACCCGATGAACTGTCATCCCCTGGTTCCATTACCTCCCATGGTCAAGGCCCTCCATCCCTCCCCCTGATTCCCCACAGCTCCACCTCCCTCCTGGACTTATTTTTTTTTTTTTCAAGTGTTGTTTTCTGTCATGGAGCGTCTGGTAGCCGCTCCGTAGAAGGGGGGTTATGTCACAGTGTCTGGTTGTGTTTTCACTGGGTGTCCACTAGAGGTCCCTTCCTTCCTGTATCCATTCACTCTAGAACCACATTTCCCACAATCCTTGGTTGTTCCCATCACTTGTGATTGCACCCAGCTGTTCCCATTTATGTTGTTAGTGTCTGTGCATAAATACCCTGGTTTTGTTAGTTCATGTCACGGAGTCATTGTATTGCATGTCACTCGTCTAATCTGAGGTCTGGTTTCAAGTCTGTTTTCGTTTTTTGTTCTTGTTTGTTTTCTTTATTTGTTCTCTGACTGATTAAATGGTTTTTGACACTGGCATGGATGACTACGATTCTGATTATTTGGACTTTGACTCTTGCATGGATGACGATGATTTGGATTGCCCTGATTATCATGTTGCTGCATTTGGATCCACCCATTTCTCCACTATCGGTCGTGACAGCACATTCCCATAAAAATACATAGCTTAGATATTAAACACTCAAAGTTTAAATAAACGTAACCATCTTTATTCACTTCCATCATTTAGTCCAGTATGCAAAACAATTATTGATCATCACTAAAGTCTTCACTTTTCTCCAGCTTTTATAAACAATACATAAAGTTATGTTGTTTTTAAACCTACAACAATCATTTTTTAAACGTATTTTAGCACAATTCACAATCAGCGGTAATTCAGGAAAAAATATCTGAATGCTCCACATGAAACTATGGTCTTCCGATCTTTTACCATCGTGTCGATTTATTTTTATTAATATGTGCCATGCAAACGCTTAGGAGACGGTGAACCCTTGTTTATACTTTCGCCTAGCTCAGAAGAGAAAGCGTGCGCGCGCGCGACCGGGGCGCTCTCGCTCTCGCTCTCTCTCTCTCTGTCACACGCTCAGCAGTTCGTCTCCATTACTCATCGATCGTTTTACATCTAATAAAAGCAAGGATGTTAACAAAAAAATGAGACAATATACTGGCAATTTAGTGATATTTTCAAAGTTATGGTCTTGACTGGTCTTGAAAAAAAATCGCGAGTCCTCAGTGTCCGAGACCGAGACAAGACCGAGACTAAATGCGGTCGAGTCCGAGACAAGACCGAGACCATCAAAGAGTGGTCTCGAGACCGGTCTCGAGACCAAGACCGGTCACGAGAACTACAACACTACTGATTGGGCTATGGGTTTTGTTAGAAAAGGTTTAAGAAACAACAAATGCTTGATAAAATGTTTGATTACTGGTTAAAACCAACACATACATACCATTGTGAATATTTACCTTTGCAGCTTTTCGTCTCCTCTGTTTACTTCTCCTCAAACAAAAGTCCGAAAGGCCCTGTTGGTCTTTTCAACTGAAAAGTGAAAATAAAATATCATTATGTGTAATATATAGGATTATTTAAAGGAAAAATTACAGATTTACCTTACACTTTTTGGATTTTAAATTAATAGGCATTAAAAGCATGGTAAGTGTCAGTTACTATGCATTTACAACAAATATTAATTTAAAACTACAAATACTGTGGTAAAAGCATAGTAAATTTTGTGGTTACTGTCCTTTTACTATACCTGTCACGGTATCACAGTAAAACTAAGGTTACTGTGGTAAAGGCATGGTAAGTGTTGTGGTTACTGTGCATTTACAACAAATGACACATTAAAACTGCAAATACTGTGGTAAAAGCATGGTAAGTTTTGTGGTACTGTCCTTTTACTATACCTATTACAGTAAAACTAAGGTTACTGTGGTAAAAGCATGGTAAGTGTTGTGGTTACTGTGCATTTACAACAAATGACACATTAAAACTGCAAATACTGTGGTAAAAGCATGGTAGGTTTTGTGGTTACTGTCATTTTACTATACCTATCACAGTAAAACTAAGGTTACTGTGGTAAAAGCATGGTAAGTGTTGTGGTTACTGTGCATTTACAACAAATGACACATTACAACTGAAAATACTGTGGTAAAAGCATGATAAGTTTTGTGGTTACTGTCCTTTTACTATACCTGTCACGGTATCACAGTAAAACGTCACGGTTACGGATGTAACCCTCGTTCCCTGAGTAGGGAACGGAGACGTTACGTAGGATGACGACGAATGTGGTTTCGCTTAGAACACCTATCGACTTCCAGTATACAAAACGAGCCAATGGCAAAGAAATGCCATGGGTCTGCGGAATTTGCATAGCGTATCTCCGCCTTACCTCGTGGGTATAAAAGGAGGACGCCGGCAGATATGTTTCTTCGCTGAGGAGCCGAGACTGAACTCAGGCGATCCCCGCGGTTACAGCGGAAGTGGCAGGCAGACGTAACGTCTCCGTTCCCTAATCAGGGAACGAGGGTTACATCCGTAACCGAGACGTTCCCTTTCGTTGTCACTCCGAGTTACGTCGGATGACGACGAAGGGGGTTACCAGTCTAATCACGCCACCTTCATAGCTGTCTTCCAGTGCCCTGCATAAATCTGAGATCCCTGTTGTGAGACTAGCACGGACGAAGGACTCCTATTTAGCACAGGAATACCAAAGTACACTGGGAAGCATATCCCATAGAGGAAATATGCAATTAACCCTCTGGGGTCTGAGGTGTTTTTGGGGCCTTGAGATGTTTTGACATGCCCTGACATTTGTGCTTATTTCAGCTACTTAAAACATACCATTTGCCAACATATAAATTTGCTGTATTCAGCACAAACTCTGCTACAATAATATGTGAGCAAAATGGATGTACATGTTTGCATTTTATAGAAAAAAAATATTATGCGTGGTTAGTACGTTTTGGGAAAAAAAATGTTACCGCAATAAGGCCATTAAACACATACTGAATAGTTGTCCACAATACTTTTGAGTTACTATTCTTGTAGGCTAGAATTTTTACTTCAAAATGAAGTGAAAATCATTCTGACCACTCTTTCACAAACGATTTAAAGGGTACCTATTATGGCATTTAAAATGTTCCTAATATTGTTCTGGTAGTCCCCAACAACAGTTTTACATGCATACAATGACAAAAAACACTTTTGTTGTCTTATAATATGCATTTATTTTTACCTCACCGACTCCCTAATGATTCGTTTTTCAACTCATTTTTCAAACCCCTCCTTTGCGTGACGCTAATCTGCGGTGATTGGTCAGATCATATGATATGACTCAGTCAGTTATTGTTTGTGTTAGCCCAACGCATAAACATATTGATAAAGCAATGCAGTACTACAAGGTATTGCTCTATTCTTTATGATAACTCCAATAACAGCGACAAACATTTCACATATTTAAAAAAAATGACATTGGAGACCTAGAAGCTGTGCTGAACACACACACACACACACACCACACACACACACACACACACACACACACACACACACACACACACACACACACACTTACTGCGCCTTCCCTCATCGCGCCCCTGACGCTACAAAACCCATAAAAGCAACAATTAATATTTACAATACTTACAGGTTGTGATTCGGAGAAGGAAGCTGATCCAAATAAACTCGGTACTGAACCTTCATTCGGTATCAGCCGGCTCGCAAGTCCATAATTTATAGCATTTAAGTTTGTGAAGCAATCATCTTCAAAACGATGCGAACACAGAACAAGGTCAAAGTCCTTTTAGGCAGGTTCGGCTTCTGTGGTATAGTTGTATATATGAACTGTAGCCACTTAGTCTTCAAATGCTCCTCACTGGGCAGATGAAAAAAGTTTGCTTTTGCATCGCACTTCAAAACACAGCGTCTCATCGACATGATGTTAGTTTTACCTGCCGTCTCCGAACGCAATAAGTGGGCGTATCTTATTCAAATAACTTGTACAAGTGACGGCATAAAGTTAGAGAAAAAGCATTGTTCCTCGAACGATTCATATCAGCGACTCAGAGTCGACTCTTACTTTTGAGAGACAATAACTTTGTATACGGTGAACTTTCATGTTTAAAACTTTGCAGGATGTTTTTGTTCACTTAGATCTATGTTACACACGACATGAAGGGCAATTTTCAAAAATCCATAATAGGTACCCTTTAAATTTCTTACGTCAGTTTTTGGTCATCACTTCTGTATGCGGGGTGGTGTGAATGGCCATGAATATTAATGTGATTTACACCTGGGAAGACTAAAGACACTCCCCCAATGACTAATGGCCCCATCAAGGTGCTGAGAGGCAGCCTGAACTAAGAATGATTCACTGATGAATAAAAAGTTAAAAAGAATAGCATTTATTCAAAATAGAAATCTTCCCTAAGAACATAAAGACTTAAAGTCATTCATATCACTTACATCCTTTCAAAAAAACAAACATAAAAAGACCAAACTTGTTTTTTTTTATAAAAAAAAACATTCAAAGTCCTAAAAAATCCTAAAAATCCTAAAAAAAAAAACTATCACAGGTTAAAAAAAATTAAGCAGCACAACTGTTTCCAACATTGATTTAAAAAATATTATATCCGAATGATTTCTGAAGGCTGATGGTGACGATGTAAACACAATTAGGCTACATTACATCTGTAAGATATTACATCTATGCACTTAGTATGATTCTTGATCGCACTGAGCACTGCAGCCACATTCCTAAAAAACAAAACAAAAAAACTGTTAGCACATTATCCAAAGTAAACTGATGGACAATTAATGTGTATAGATGCACAATGTATCTGTTGATGGACAGAGAAAACATCTATTGATGGGCAGACCACGTCACCGCGAGTATCTGTTTATGGCCCATATAGACCGCACGCATTTACTGATACACTCAATGAACGGATGTACCTAATACAAATAAAACATCTCCAGTTAACTAGCAGAGCATTCATTTAGTCCGCTCTTAAATAAGAGATCTAGCGCTAAAATGTTTTGTTTTTGAACTCAAGCTGAGCGCTCGTGTCCGCTGCTATCAGTGTCATTGGATACAGTGTTCTCTTGTGGCAGCACGTGCGCAGTCTTCACTCGGACACGCTCTTCAATCTATCACCGTTGCGGACACTATTCATTCCGGTGAAATCACAAAATAAAATGCACACAAACGTGTGTCCCTGCTTGATATAGACTGTAACCACTGATGAACATATTTGGTTTTGATGAGAGAAAAAAAAACTATACCAAGGGCGGATTAGAACCCGTAAACTGAGCGACACCTGAGCGGGTCCAGTACTAGCTGGTTGAAGCGAGTACATGAGAGGACACTGGCTCCACTCGGAGATTGTAGAATCTGGCGAATGTGTTAGGTGTCACCCAGCCTGCAGCTCTGCAGATGTCTGTTAGCGAGGCGCCATGCGCTATAGCCTAAGAGGATGCCACACTCCGGGTGGAGTGGGCAGTCACCAAGGGGGCACGGTCGACCTTGCTGCTGGTATGCCAAGCAATGGCGTCCACTATCCACTGAGACAACCTTTGCTTGGAGAGAGCCTTTCCCTTCAGCTTCCCACCATAACAGACAAAGAGCTGGTCTGAGGTCCTGAAACACTGCGTTCTGTCTACATAGGCGCGGAGAGCGCGTACTGGACAGAGCAGTGCCAAGGCTGGGTCTGCCTCCTCCAGGGGCAGTGCTTGCAGGTTCACCACCTGGTCCCGGAAGGGAGTGGTGGGAGCCTTGAGCACATATCCAAGCGGGGGTCTCAGGATCACATTAGAGTAGGTCAGCCCGAATTCCAGGCATGCTTCATCAACGGAGAATGCATGCAGGTCCCCTACCCTCTTGATGGAGGCCAGTGCAACCAGGAGAGCTGTCTTCATCGACAGGAACTTAAGCTCGACTTATTGTAAAGGCTCAAAGGGAGCACTCTGCAGGGCAGTTAGAACCACCGCGAGGTCCCAAGAGGGAACGAGAGGAGGGCGAGGAGGATTCAGTCTCCTAGCGCCCAAGAGGACACCACACTCCTGGTGGAGTGGGCGGTCACACCAAGGGGGCACGGTCGACCTTGCTGCTGTAATGCCAAAGCAATGGTGTCCACTATGCAGTGAGACAACCTCTGCTTGGAGAGAGCCTTTCCCTTCAGCTTCCCACCATAACAGACAAAGAGCTGGTCTGAGGTCCTAAAACACTGCGTCCTGTCTACATAGGTGCGGAGAGCACGTACTGGACAGAGCAGTGCCAAGGCTGGGTCTGCCTCCTCCGGGGGCAGCGCTTGCAGGTTCACCACCTGGTCCCGAAAGGGAGTGGTAGGAACCTTGGGCAAATATCCAGGCCGGGGTCTCAGGATCACGTTAGAGTGAGCCGGCCCAAATTCCAGGCACGCTTCGTCAAAGGAGAATGCGTGCAGGTCCCCTACCCTCTTGATAGAGGCCAATGCAACCAGGAGCACTGTCTTCATTGACATGAGCTTGAGCTCCACTGTTTGCAAAGGCTCAAAGGGAGCATTCTGCAGGGCAGTTAGAACAACTGCGAGGTCCCAAGAGGGAACGAGAGGAGGGCGAGGAGGATGTAATCTCCTGGCTCCCCTAAGGAACCTGATGACCAGGTCGTGCCTTCCTACAGACTTACCTTCTATCAAGTCATAGTGTACTGCGATAGCGGCAACATAGACTTTGAGGGTGGAGGGAGACAGCCTTCGCTCCAACCCATCCTGAAGGAAGGAAAGCACAACGCTGATCGGGCATTTCCGGGGTCTTGTCAGTGAGAAGAGCACCAGCTGACGAAGAGGTTCCACTTCAACGCATAGAGGTGTCTCGTGGACGACGCTCTAGCGGAAGTGATGGTAGCCACCACCGGAGGTGGTAGGGTACTCAAACCTACCTGGTCCCATCCAGGAGCCACACGTGGAGCCTCCACAGATCGGGACGACGGTGCAACAGGGTGCCCTGTCCCTGAGAAAGAAGGTCCTTCCTCAGAGGTATGGGCCAAGGAGGTGCTGTCGCGAGGAGTATGAGTTCGGAGAACCAGGTCCGGGTGGGCCAG
Organism: Chrosomus eos; assembly: GCA_036326025.1. Taxonomy (NCBI): domain Eukaryota; kingdom Metazoa; phylum Chordata; class Actinopteri; order Cypriniformes; family Leuciscidae; genus Chrosomus; species Chrosomus eos. The sequence goes on along the minus strand of JAZAVI010000339.1, from coordinate 54,579 downwards.
TAAGGCGCAACCAGAAGGACCTGCTCCTTGTCCTCCTTGACCTTGACCTCAGATGCTTCTGACTCCATAAGAGGAGGTGGCGAGCGAGTTGCAACATACGGCGCGAGCGTAGACCACCTTGATGGTTGATGTACGCTACTGTGGCGGTATTGTCTGATCGGACTAGTACGTGTTGACCCCTGAGCAGCGCTCGAAAGCGGTGCGGGGCAAGGCGTACGGCCAGCAACTCGAGGCAATTGACATGCCATAGGCGCTGGGGTCCTGTCCAGGAGCCCGCGGCAGCATGACCATTGCACATGGCACCCCAGCCCGTGGCGGAGGCATCTGTCGATACAACAACATGCCTTGTAGCCTGTTCTAGGGGGACACCGGCCCTGAGAAAACTGAGGCTCAACCACGGGGTGAAGGTCTGACGGCAGCTCGAAGTAACTGGTACTCGGAGCGTGCCTTGTTGCCATGCCCACCTCGGTACTCGGTCGCGAAGCCAAAGCTGAGGCGGTCTCATATGAAGCAATCCGAGCGGCGTTGCCACGGCTGCAGATGCCATATGCCCCAGGAGCCTCTGAAAAAGTTTCAGTGGAACCGCACTCTTGTCCTGGAACTGTCTCAGACAAGTCAGCAGTGACTGCGCGCGCTCGCTCGTAAGCTGCGTGGACATGGTGACCGAGTCGATGTCCATACCAAGAAAAGAGATCCTCTGCACGGGGCAAAGTTTGCTCTTTTCCCAGTTGACCCGAAGGCCCAAGACGAGCTAGGTGCCGAAGCACAAGGTCCCTGTGTTCGCAAACCTGGTCTCGAGAGTGAGCTAGGATCAGCCAGTCGTCGAGATAGTTCAGGATGCGAACCCCGTGAACCCGAAGGGGAACAAGGGCTGCCTTGACGACCTTCGAGAATAGAAGAATGGAGACATGAAAGTAGGCGTCCTTCAGGTCGATCGCTGCAAACCAATCCTTCGGGCCGCACGCATTCGAAAATGCGTTTGGCAGTGAGCATCTTGAACGGCATCCTGTGTAAGGAGCGATTCAGCACGCGCAAGTCCAGGATTGGTCGTAACCCACCGGTTTTCTTGGGGACAATGAAGTAAGGGCTGTAGAAGCCGGACCTCATCTCAGCTGGAGGGACAGTCTCGATTGCACCCTTCGCCAGCAGGGTGGCAATCTCGGCTCTCATGATAGGGGCATTGCCACCGACCAGAGTGGAGCGGACTCCCCTGAAGCGGGGAGGAGACTGTGCGAACTGAATCGCATAGCCGAGCCTGATGGTGCGTGCGACCCAGCGGGACAGACGGGGAAGCTCTAGCCAGGCTCCCAGGTACTGAACCAGCGGGGTCATGTGGGCCACATGCGTCCCCCCGGAGGGGCAGCGAAGCGGAGTAACTGGCCGTGGGTGGCATAGCGGCCCGATGTGGGGGCACAGTTAGACTCCGCCCCCGAACAGAGGAGGCCAGGGAAGGACCAGCGTTCCACGGGGGCCTGCTCTGTCGGGGGTCTGGCGACAGAGGGGGACGGGGCTGAGGCGGTCCGTGGACGACCCGCCGTGTCAACCGCCTCTGGGACAGAGGGGGACGAGGAGAGCGTGGCTTGTGGGCGGCACTCTGTGTGGTCCGAGAACTCTGTGAGCTCAGGGAAGAGGGGTTTGTTTCTTTCTTTAACCACATTAGGGTACTGCCCACCCGTGGGTGAGCAGTGGGGAGTGGAGAACAAAAGATTCTCCCCCGGCCCTCCACCGGGGGAAGGAGTGGTCCTGCTATCATCTCCTGAGAAACGAACATCATCCCTGAGCAGCCCGTCTCAGGAGTGCCGCTTAGCCTGCCGTTTAGCGGGGGGCGGGGCTGGAGAGGGCTGTGGCGCCTTCTTGCGACCTCCTCCCGCCGGGGCCTGGGTGGAGGCTGCTGCGTACGCCGGGCGGGAGGGGCGGGAGCCGCAGGAGGGCGCCCTCGGCGGCGAGCAGGCTGAGGATTCTGCCCGACCAGACAGGTGGAGGCAGCAGCGGGTCGGCGGGGCAGAATATGTTTGATTGCCTCAGTCTGCTTCTGCGCAGTGGAGAACTGTTGGGCAAAGTCCTCCACCGCTCCGCCGAAGAGGCCGGCCTGGGACAGGGGCGCATCAAGCAGACGAGTCCGCTCGGAATCCACCATGTCGGCCAGGTTCAGCCAGAGATGTCTCTCCTGGACCACAGCTGTGGACATCACCAAACCCAGGGAGCGCACGGTAACCTTCGTCGCCTGGAGGGCAAGGTCGGTCGCGGCGCGCAGCTCATTAAAGAGGCCTGGATCTGTCCTACCCTCGTGCATGTCCCTCAGCATTTGGGCCTGATAGACCTGCAGAGTGGCCATCGCATGCAAAGAAGCAGGTGCCTGTCCCGCCGCTCTGTAAGATTTCGCCACCATGTTTGATGTGAATCTACAGGCTTTGGAGGGGTGCTTATACTCGCCACGAGAAGAAGCTCTCTGAGGACACAGTTGCATCGAAACAGAGCGTTCAAACCGAGGGAAGTCCAGTGTACCCACGGGCAGCCCCCCCATCGAGGGGAGGAAAGGCGGATGAGACCAGCGAGTGGTCACGGGAAGACAGCGGGGTCTTCCAGGACTTCGAGATCTCATCATGCACGTCCGGGAAGAATGGTATTGGGGTTTGCCGTGGACGCGGGTCGGCGGCTTGGCCCAAAAACCAATCATTGAGCCGCGAGCGCTCAGGGCAGGGTGGTGGCCGCCACTCAAGCCCGATGCCCGCCCGGGAAAGCAAGGCCGTCATCTCCGGATCCGATTCAGGCACAACCGTATGCACACCAGAGGGTGGCAGCTGTGCTGAATCTTCACTTCCAGAAGATTCAAACCCACCTTGTGATGCTGCTACAGACATCGCATCTTCCACTGTAGCTTCAGCCGAAGTACACGGGCCACCCGAGAGTAGACCCGTGGAAATCGACTGTTCACTAGCGGGCACCGTCATGCAGGGGGGTTTGGAGCGTGGACAGATAGTCGGTGCCTTGTTCCAAACCGTAACCCTCAGATCCTGGCCACCAGCCGAAGTAGCACCCCTCGGGGGAGCACTAGATCGGGGTGTGGCAGAGGGGACTCTCACTCTTACGAGCTCATTGAGTCTCGACCGTAATGACGCGATGGTCATGTTCCCACAGAGAGAACATGACTCATCCACGAGCGCTGCTCTAGCATGCTCAATGCCCAAACACACTAGACAGCGCTCGTGCCCATCAGAGTCCGAAACCGATCTGCCGCAACCAGAAGTACAACGGGCGAGGCATCTTTAAAAAGACGTGCCGCGTGGAAGCTCTTTTGTGAGAGAAACACTCAAGTGTTGAAGCGCCCGGGGAGACACACACTCTCTGGCAAACCACTGCACAGATAAGCAGGAAGCACGCGCTCGCCGGAGATCGCCATCACACCAACACTGAGGAACTCGTTTGTAAAGCTGACAATTCAGAGATGGCTTGTGGAGTGAAGAAATAAACTTGGCTCCGAAGCGAAAACATGTCTGCATTCTGCTGGACTCCTTTTCTACCCACGAGGTGGGGCGGAGTTACGTCATGCAAATTCCGCAGACCCATGGCATTTCTTTGCCATTGGCTCGTTTTGTATACTCGAAGTTGATTGGCTTTCTAAGCGAAACCCCATTCGTCGTCATCCGACGGAACTCGGAGTGACGAACGAAAGGGAACATCTAAGAACTTCTGTAGACTTCTGACAGAAATAAAGTCAATCTGGTTTGTGATAAGTGCAGCTGGTAAAAAGTGTACTGCCATGCATTTTACCTTTTCGTTTTAAGTTTTTTTCTTTTTGGTGTTTATTCCAACCAAAACTCGACGTCTGCCCAACGTTGGAGCTCGACATCAAACAAATTTTCATTTTCATTTTCGACTTTTCGACTTTCATTTTCAACCAAAATCACACAACTTGGAGTGGTGTGCCTGCTGGGAATTAAAAAAAAAACAATGTCTTTACGTCTCCATGGAAATAAAACAGTGTCATGAGTATGCGTATTACGTAGGGTTATTAAGAGGTTATTAAGTATAAGCTGACTACGCCACCTCCTTATTCAAGGCAGGAGGAGCCCTCTAAAAGGTCACAATATGGATTATAGACAACAATTGTAGTTTGTAAAAAAGTAACAAATTTATTGTTCCAATAGAACCATCAACTGTTAAAAAAGTGTCAATAATAACATTCACAGAAGTTGGGATTAGTTCTCCTCAAAAATGCAAGAGGGTCGGGCCTGCCCTTGTGGACCTCCTACCACCTGTAAGAGACAGAAGAAAACAGAAGACACCACACAGCATACACCGCAAATAAGTAGTCACCTTAAGTCACTATTTCAGTGCCAACCTCCAACACACACCACACAGCTGTGTCACACCACCCAAATCACCAACACCGAAGGAGGTTTTAGTTTAGATGCAGGCCCGGCCCTGTACAAAGTCTCTGAGCACTGGAACACACAAAAAGAGGAGAGCAGTACCAAAGAAACAAAGCAATATGACAACAACATTCAAGCTCAAAGTCAATATCATTTAACAATAAACCACAATATAAATCTAAAATATACAAGAAACAGTGGCTGGTCTGCCCTTTAGCGGAAGTACAGCTGCAACACAGTTACCCAATCTCAGCTCTCAATCCCCAAACATGATTGATAAAAGATACAATGTTCAGCATTCCAACACGGCCGTCAGCCCATTGAAGGTACCGCAGCAATAAATGTTTGTCTTCCTCGCTTCCCAGACAGAGAATAAAACCTCTCAAATAATCAGCCTATGTGAAAGGGTACAGAGGCTGCACGTTGAGCACAACAAAACACTCGCCAGAACTGCAGAACAACCAACACCTGTTGCTGTAAGAACCCTTTATGTGGTCTTAATGATAGAACTAATGGCGCTTTTCCACTGCACGGTACGGTTCGGTTCGGTACGGCGCGCTTTGGCGCTTTTCCACTGCATGGTACGGTACGGTTCGGTTCAGTACGGCTCACTTGTGGTGCTTTTCCACTGCATGGTACGGTACGGTACGCTCGCTTCGGCTCGCTTTAAATGGTACCTGATCTGTTGAGGTTCCAAGCGTACCGTACCGGTACTAAAATGTGACGTGAAACACTGCAGATCACTGATTGGTCAGACAGACAGAATCGTCACTACCAGCGTCATTGGATTTGCGACACGAGACACTAAACCCGCTATACAGAGTCATATAACCAGTAGCCAACGCGGTAGCACCTGTGTTTTACTTTCTTGAAAAAAAAGAGATCAAAACTCTAAGAAATAAATGGCTGAATCGTGGTCAAGGTGCAGACGTTCCTCTCTTGGTTGCCGAGGAGCGGGGGCAAAATGGAATGAAAAGGTGTTCCAAGTAGCTCAGCTCTTAGCCGCACACGGCTAACACCGGACCTACAAACAGTGTAACGATCAGTCCCACCCACTTTGAAGGGGTACTAACTGCAGTGGAAAAGCAACCGCGCTAAAGCAGACCGAACCGTGCCGTACCGAGCCGTGTCGTACCACGCAGTGGAAAAGCGAAGCGAGCCGAACTGTTCCGCGCCGAGTCGAACCGTACCGAACTGAACCGTGCCGTACCATGCAGTGGAAAAGCGTCATAACTGCCTGCACCTGAAACGGATTGCTGGCCAGTCTCCTCCCACACATATTTTATGATTTTACCCTTTTACGCCAGGCATTCTGGGATTAAAAGAACAGGCAGTACACAGCAGACTGAGTTTTGGGTCACTTTTCAGCAAGGCAATAAAAAGAATAGAACGCTGTGGTGAGATGTGAGTTAAACAACAAACATAATGTAATTCAACCTGTCATATGGCAATAGTTGAAACATTAATTTTTAAGCACAATTTGTTTGGGATATACTAAAGACAGAGGATCACAGAACAAGTTGAAAGCACTTTTAAGCCATTAGAAGAACCGAGGAATGATTCTCCCTCTATAATGCTTCAAACAGGCAATGTACGTGCACATTTATCTTTTGAAACATTTCAGATTCAAATGGAAAATAATATATTTACCTTCTTATATTAAATTAATTTTAAAAGCAGTGTGTTCCCTTGTGTCCAGTAGTTTACCTCTGATAATTATAATTATATTTTTTTCTTGTTCACACTTTTCCCCTCTTTGAAGCATGTGCAGTAAAATAATTAGCATGGCGTAGTCCAGAGCTGAGCACGTGCTCATAGTCTCTCTGGGTCCTTAATAAGGCTGGCTGATGAGTCATCAGCAGGGCCTGAAGGAGGGAGAGATGGGGAGAGGGATGCTGTTGCATATATGGCATACAAGGATCAGGTACAGATTTACTGCAGCTGCGTGGTTTGCTCACACACTCCAGCACAGCTTAATTATGACAAGAGACACAATAGAGTGCAGACAGTTGCTCATAAGTGAATGGTGCAAATGAAAATTCTTGTTCAATGGCTGGAAGCTTTGCAGCCACATTTGCAGACTTTCAAATCATTTTAATTTTGCTGTCAGAACATGCCAGGAAATCACAATATTATGCACAAACGCTGTCTTTAAACACTGATGTATCATAACTCTAAGGGTTCCTGTTGACAGTATGGGCTGCAGGTACCTCCAAAGACATTTTACTGTTATTTTTACAACCAATCAACTGCTTATCCATAGTACTATACTTACAGAAGCAACTGCACAAATATACCTTTACCAAATGGCAACTATATTCACTTTGACACTACATGGGAAGATGAACCTGATACTGCCCCTCCTAAAACAAAAAGGTAATAGAATTTAGTAGTTTCTAACCAGAGAGACTTGGGAGATATAATGATGTAACAAAGCATTAATGTATTGACATCACAGCAAGCAATTATTTATAAAGTCCTTTGGCGTAGGCCCCGTCCGTAGTTCGTAATCCGAGGGTAGCGGATCTGCATTTCCTGCCTGAAGACGAAGGCAGGGGCGCAGCCGACCCCCCTGAGAGGTATGGACAGGACCATCCTGGTGGTGGTGGGGAGGATGGTGGTAGTTGTCGCGACAGCATCTGAAAACTCAAACGTGTGTATCTACCAATCTTTTATACAGAGAGTATAAGGACGTAATTGGATAGATGTGAAGGTAATAAGTGACATAGTAATTAAGTCTTCCTGGCAGAACTTTATGCTAAAGCTTTCATATCATTCATTTTTATTATTATTGTTTGTTACAACACAATTTTTTTCAATAACAGAATGCTTGCAGTCAGTAGATTGGTCATATTTTTGTGTTCTTTAGGAGAAAGATAATGGTATGATGTTTTATTAACAAAGTTCGGGAGGAACACGTTCAGATAATTAACACGGGTGGAGAGCACTAAGCAATCTCACCTCAATCCATTGAGAGTTTAGCAGCATCTTGGTTCACCGTTCTGCTACCATGTCGCAACGCCAAAGCTCTTCATCTGACGAAGAAACAAACATCCCCTGGGATCAACCTCCGCATTCCGCCCCAGGACCATTCCTCCTACGCTGGACACTACACCTGAGCCACAGGCTTCATTTTTGCATGGCCACACACAATTCCGCCTTGGCAGGTCCACTCCCACCTCTCGATGAGGCCCAGCTCTTCACCACGGCTTCTGCTGCCACAGCACCGTATGCAGCAGGGCCCAGCGGTCTCCCCACATCCTCTCAGTTCTTTACTCCTGCTATTCATAACCCATTTTTCTTTTCAGTGGCCTCCAGCTCCCGTTGCAGACACTAGCGTGAGGCTATCGCCACTAGCAGCACAGGCCAAACCATTTCAACAGTTTTCCCCAAAAGGTTATAACCCCGCCCACTTCCAGCAGCCTGCAGCTCCAGTAGCTCAAACAAGCGTGAGCCCGCTTCCACTTGCAGTTCAAGCCCACACTTCATTCTATTATTCTTCCTTTCCTTCCTATCTTCCAAATAATTTTCTTTCCAAGCCACAGAGGGTAATCCAAACGTGAGGCCGTCGCCGACATTCACAGCCCCGGCTCATACCCTTCCCAACTCTCTCAGGCAACCTAAACCACAACATTCTCTCTTTACAGCAACACCGATGCTTATTCCGTCTAACGCCGTCGCCATCACAGACGTGGGGATTTCACCGCTACCCTTTAAAAAAAATTAAAAGAAATGATAAATAAAAAATGTATTATTCATCCCGCGTTGTTGCATTTTCCGAGTTTTCAATTGCTTTTGCTCGTTTTACGGAAATCATCTGTTTAGCTTCCCCCACAGGTGGCGCGAACTGAATGATTGTATAGCAATCATAGCCAAGCTTGCACTGTCCTGTGGAGGAGGGCACTTATACACGTACCATAACTTTTTTCCAGCCAAAAGTGCCGTGCGAGTCGCACAGTGAAACCAGCGCACAAACTGGGGCGCATTCGACCCAGATCTCCAAAGCAGGGTGTTTTTAGGCTGCAAAAACATTTCTTGCTCGGTCTGCAATTCAGTGGTGCACTCAACTATATTGTGCCTGCAGGTTAACCACTCCTCTCTTCCCTCCCCGGGAACAAGCACTGCTACATACACCAGCTATGTATTAGGTTAGGTTAGTGTATTAGGGTTGCGACAACAACGCAACAGTGTGTTGCATTAACAAAGGCTGTTCCCATTCACCTGCTCCGATGCCACTCCTAAGGTGTCTCACCTGGATTTCAGCTTGCAAAATGGGTCAGAAAATCAAATCGCTGACTCCCCGTCTCGTTTTCTGGTTGGTCGTCCTAGATGCTCGGAACTCGCTATCAATTCCAAATTCGACCCAAAAAATTAATAAATAAAAAATAAATAAATCCACCCCACCATCTCAGATGGTCAGTACTAGATGGTGAAACAATCTCGATTAAGCAAAGTAAGACTGACCAAACCAAAAATGGTAATTTCATCTACATTTTTAGCCTCTCATCAGCAATCCAATTCTGTTACCAGTCTATTCTGGTTTATCTGCATGAAGTCCTCAGGCCCGGGAACCCCTATTCATAGACGAATTCAATAAACCCGTGACACGATTTTGGTTCCAGAAACACCTCAAATCTGTTTTACAACAGTCAGGAATTCCAGCAAAGAATTTCATAAGTCACTCCTTCCGTATCGGGGCAGCAACTTCAGCAGATCAAAAGGCATCTCCCAACAGCAGATCCAAGATCTTGGGAGATGGTCCTCAGATGCTTTCCAAAGCTATATAAGGACCAACCGGTTCCACTTTAAAAAGCCCACCAAACCCTCATTGACTAAAACCCCCTGAGTCGTCCACCGGGGGTCTCTCTCTTTCCGTCCAGCGACCATTTGGTCTCACAGCAGATGCAATGGGAATCTCCCGGTATATCATTTATGTTTTCTCTTTCGTCCAGCGAGTATTTGGTCTCACAGCGGACGGAGTGAGAAAATCTCCCGGTTGAGTAATCATATTCCTTTTTCCCGTTTCCTATTTCTATCCAGCAAGCTTTTGGTCCCACAGTGGACGTAGTGAGAACTTTCCCGGTAGAGCACTTATGTTTTCTCTGTCATCCAGCGACGCAGTGTGAGAAAATCTCCCGGTTGAGTATTCATTTTCCTCTTTCCCGTTTCCTCTTTCTGTCCAGCGAGCTTATGGTCCCACAGTGGACACAGTGAGAACTTTCCCGGTAGAGCACTTATGTTTTCTCTTTCGTCCAGTGACGCAGTGTGAGAAAATCTCAGGTTTGAGTACTCATTTTCCTCTTTCTAATTTCCTTTTTCTGTCCAGCGAGCATTTGGTCTCACAGCGGACGCAGTGAGAACTTTCCTGGTAGAGCACTTATGTTTTCTCGTTCGTCCAGCGATTAGGGGTGTAAGAAAAAATCGATACACTTGAGTATCGCGATATTTTATTTTGCAATACTGTATCGATTTTCAAAAACGCAATATCGATTTTTTTTTTTTTTTTTTACAAGCAAAAGTATGGGACCGTGGTTCCCGTTTATGTTGTGTTTAAATCCCTACCACTAGATGGCTATGCTGAGACGCACCACTAGTGTCATCCTATTTTGATTAATATATGCGCGAGGGAGAGAGAGCAAGACCATAGAAATCATGAGCAAGACAGCACGCGTGTTGTTTGAAGACGTGCTCAGTACGCGCGCAGCGCGGCGCTCGCGGCCGGAGCTCTCTCTCTCTCGCTCTCTCTCTCTCTCTGCTCGTTTGCGCAGCAGTCATTCTACATCACTCACCGATCAAAAAAGGCTTTGGCGGGACACAAATTTGCTTTGGCGGTGCCAAAAAGCGGACGATCTGACGGTTTTAGAAGATTAAATACAACCCGAAACTACAAAACAGACCCGGCCTTATTTGAGACCGGCCTTTATTTACCCAAACCTGTTGCCACACCAGGCGTGTAAAAGAGACTATTTGGGACTCGGCTATTATTTGAAGTTTTACGGTATGTTGTGTTGGATGTACCCTGTGTATTAATAATAGTGCAAGCATTTTTTAATGACATATTGCACCTCAGATTGCACCTTATGTGTTATGTATTAGCCTAGATGTCACAGACAGCCAGGGGCTATGTATTTTCTTTAACTGACTATTTAGCTACATTTATTCCTCAATGTTTCCTTTAGGAATCGTGTTCGTGTTTTTGCAACAAAACGTGTTGGACGTAGCCTACCCTGTGTACTAGCAAAAGTGCAAGCATTTTTGTATTGACACTTAATTATAATGATAAATAACATCACACATAATGTGTATGTGTTATGTATTGTGACAGGGGGTATGTATTTTCTTTTATTATGGCCTACTTGAGCATATACAAATTTGCTCACTAAGGGTGAGCTAAGGGTCACTAAGGGTACTCACACTAGCCAGTTTGAACCGTGCCCGAGTGCGTTTGACCACCAAAGCGCGGTTCGTTTGACTAGTGTGAGTGCTCCGAACCGTGCCCGGGCGCGGCTCGATTAGCCGGCCCTGGCCCCCTTGGAAGTGAGTGCAGGCCAGAGGGGGAGTGGGGAGGGGGGACAATCGTACTCGGGCCCGGTTCATGGCAACCGTGCCTAGTGTGAGTACACCCTAAGAACCTGTGAACCACAACCCCAAACTGGCAGTTTGATTTTCTGTGTACTGAATTGTTTACCTAAAGTAAACTTGTTTGACTTTTATGCAAACCATGTCTTTTTTTAAAAAAAATAATACTTTTTCTAAAATGAGTCCTACTTTAAAAAAAAAAAAAAAAACGCAATATATCGCCTTGCACAGTATCGAAATATATTGCAATATATTGAATCGTGACCCATGTATCGTGATACGTATCGTATCGCCAGATTCTTGCCAATACACAGCCCTACCAGCGATGCAGTGTGAGAAAATCTCCCCTCTTTCCCGTTTCCTCTTTCTGTCCAGTGAGCATTTGGTCTCACAGCGGACGCAGTGAGAACTTTCCCAGTAGAGCACTTACGTTTTCTCTTTCGTCCAGCGAGCATTTGGTCTCACAGCGGACACAGTGTGAGAAAATCTCCCGATTGAGTTTCGATTGAGTTTCCAGTTTCCTCTTTCCTGTTTTCTCTTTTTTCCAGCAAACAGTTGGTCTCACAGCGCACGCAGCGAATACTTTCCTGTAAGCCTAGATCGGAATGGCCACTCCACAGTGGGCGGATAGGCCCAGAAGACCGCAAGCCGCCCCGGTCGAAGCTACATGGGCCTCTCGGCCTGTCGTTCGTGATTTGCGCGAACAGCTCCCATCAAGAAGGGACAACTCTCCCAAATTTGTCATTCCAAATTACAACTGCTCCCCGTTCACGGGTCAGCAGGGCCCGTCAGTCCAGCACAGTGAGCCGCCACCACGGGCCCTCCTGGCCAAGCACCCAGACCCTTTTTCGAGATGCCAGCCCGCCAAACTCGGCACTCATTTGGGGGGTCTTTAGTCCACCAGCTGTCCTCTACTCTCTAGCCTTTTGGGGGGTTCTCTTGGTTCGGGCCGAATTCCGAGCTTGGAGCCCTCCCCCCAGACAGCCAACCCATTCTCACTCCCAGGGCGTCAACAACTGAAGCATGGTCGAGCGCCCGAGGCGTCACATAGTAGACGCTAAAGGCGCCCCCTGGCGTCACTCTATGACGCATTATGAACTCCATTGCTTTCAATGGGAAATGGGAAACGGATGCAAATTTTATCAGTAGGAAAGGAAATAGCGCTGAAGAAGTCTCATTCCGACCACATCGCGATATTTGGCATCAGGTCACGTGTGCCAGATGTTGGTAAGTAGTCGTAAAGATGCTGTCCAAATAATGTTTGTTATAATGTCTTTTCTGTTTGTCGATATTAATCAGATTAATGCTCTCTCATGTTCAGTCACTGCATTATATCTGTCATCTCCACTGAGGCTTTGCGTTTCATTGCTTTCTAATTCAAAACACCTTACTAATCTAACGTGATTAAACACTGTCTGTCACGTGACGTGCTATAGGCCTAGACCTTCAATCATTTAATCATATTCATATCAGGTTCAAAGTAGTACAATTAGTTCCAAAGTGGTATTTGTGGTAGAAGCGCAGTAAAAACAACACTTACCATGCTCTTACCACAGTAACCTTAGTTTTAATGTGTCATTTGTTGTAAATGCACAGTAACCACAACACTTACCATGCTTTTACCACAGTAACCTTAGTTCCCTTTCGTTGTCACTCCGAGTTACGTCGGATGACGACGAATGGGGTTTCGCTTAGAACGCCTATCGACTTTGAGTATACAAAAAGAGCCAATGGCAAAGAAATGCCATGGGTCTGCGGAATTTGCATAGCGTATCTCCGCCTTACCTCGTGGGTATAAAAGGAGGACGCCGGCAACATGCAGATATGTGACCAAACACGGAAAGTAGGGACACAAGTCGGTTCTGGGGCATTTTGAGTTATTCATAGATTCTGAAAGTGTAGTCTCCAAGCTTTCCAACGATGTATAACACATGGAAATCTGATAATATTTGGAGAAGTTGTTTCCATTTGAAGGTAGCCACTCAAAATAACTAAAAGTTAAGAAAACAGCCTTTTAAAGATCTGCAGTTCTCACCTCTCTCTGCCTGGGAGTGACAAAAGGGCTCATTTACATCTCATTTAGATAAGCCATACCCCTGTAAAGCTCCCCCACAGCTTTTCTTTCCTGCTAGCTAATAACAATAGTAGGTATGGGAAGGTCTAAACAGACTAAATGTCACGGGGTGACAAATTGCATTCATTTCTCTGGACGGAACTAATGTTCTCTGGGTTTTGCCTCCCGCCGGACCCATAACAAAGGGACACCGGGCTAGTTCCGGGATAGCGCGGGCATCTCCGACACTGGGGTGATTAGCCAAAGATCGCTAACAGCTGGAGATGGGAGAAGCAAGCCTTGCGATTGGGACACGGGAAGATAAAAAGAGAAAGCATAGATCAAACAGGGCGTTGGGTTCCTTGGGATCGGTGTTTGTTGGAGGAAGAGTGAGCTGTGGTGAAGATGTGGGGCTGCTAAACGGGCATGGCGTGGTGAATGGAGAGACACACAGGCGGATTCAATGGGAAGGAGGTAGCCACGGGACGGAGGAACGTTTGTGAGAGATAGTGAGTAACCTAATTGAATTTTCATCTCCCTCTCTTGCGACAGTGGGACTTTTGATGTAGAAGCCGGGCCAGGAGATGGGTAACGGCCTTATACCTGTGTAATTTTCCACTGAGTGCCGTTTGTTGAGATGAAGTGATGTGATGCACTGTCTGCTGTTTGAAGTGTGAACCTAAACCCGCTGGATGTCCATGTCTTGCCCTAGTTTTCTATCTCCTCCCGACTGTACAAAGAGAGGCTAACATTGTTGTGTCCCACAGACTTTCGAGTGTGTTTATTCTGACAGCCCACTGGGAAGAGAAATACGTATTTGCATGCTTGCCTGTCTGCTTTGCAGTAAAACCTCCTCTGCTGTAAACCCTGTGTCTGTGACTCCACCAGAGAAGAGACGTACATACCCGCATACTCACCAGTCTGCTTGTGGTGAAGCTTCCAACCTCAAACCTCCAGCCGTAAGCCCCTTTGTTTGCCACTTTGAAGAGAAGTACGTATTTGCATGCTTGCCTGTCTGCTTTGCAGTAAAACCTCCTCTGCTGTAAACCCTGTGTCCGTGACTCCACCAGAGAAGAGACGTACGTACCCGCATACTCACCAGTCTGCTTGTGGTGAAGCTTCCAGCCTCAAATCTCCAGCCGTAAGCCCCTTTGTTTGCCACTTTGAAGAGAAGTACGTATTTGCATGCTTGCCTGTCTGCTTTGCAGTAAAACCTCCTCTGCTGTAAACCCTGTGTCTGTGACTCCACCAGAGAAGAGACGTACGTACCCGCATACTCACCAGTCTGCTTGTGGTGAAGTTTCCAACCTCAAACCTCCAGCCGTAAGCCCTTTTGTTTGCCACTTTGCAGAGAAGTACGTATTTGCATGCTTGCCTGTCTGCTTTGCAGTAAAACCTCCTCTGCTGTAAACCCTGTGTCTGTGACTCCACCAGAGAAGAGACGTACGTACCCGCATACTCACCAGTCTGCTTGTGGTGAAGCTTCCAGCCTCAAACCTCCAGCCGTAAGCCCCTTTGTTTGCCACTTAAAGAGAAGTACGTGTTCGCATACTTGCCTGACTGCTTCACAGTAAAACCTCCGCTGCTGTAAACCCTGTGTCTGTGACTCCACCAGAGAAGAGACGTACGTATCCGCATACTCACCAGTCTGCTCTGCGGTGGAGCCTCGTACTGTAAGCCCCTTTATGTGACGTTTGGAGAGGAGTACGTACTGACATACTTACCTGTCTGCTTGCAGTAAAACCTCCAGCTGTAAGCCCCTTTGTCTGCCACTTGAAGAGCCGTACGTCCTGGCATACTCACCAGTCTGCTCTGCGGTGAAGCCTCTAACTGTAAGCCTCCTTTATGTGACGTTTGAAGAGGAGTACGTACTGACATACTTACCTGTCTGCCTTGCAGTAAAAAACCTCCAGCGTAAGCCCCCTTTGTCTGCCACTTGAAGAGTCGTATGTCCTTGCATACTCACCAGTCTGCTCTGCGGTGAAGCCTCTAACTGTAAGCCCCTTTATGTGACGTTTGAAAAGGAGTACGAACTGACATACTTACCTGTCTGCCTTGCAGTAAAAACCTCCAGCGTAAGCCCCCTTTGTCTGCCACTTGAAGAGTCGTATGTCCTTGCAGACTCACCAGTCTGCTCTGCGGTGAAGCCTCTAACTGTAAGCCCCTTTATGTGACGTTTGAAAAGGAGTACGTACTGACATACTTACCTGTCTGCCTTGCAGTAAAAACCTCCAGTGTAAGCCCCCTTTTGTCTGCCACTTGAAGAGCCGTACGTCCTTGCATACTCACCAGTCTGCTCTGCGGTGAAGCCTCTAACTGTAAGCCCCCCCCCCCCTTTATGTGACGTTTGAAGAGAAGTACGTACGGATATACTCACCTGTCTGCATTGCAGTAAAACCTTCCTCTGCTGTGGTCCTGGTGCCGTGTCAACCTGCCAGTGAAGAGAAGGATGTGCCCGTAGTGCCTGTGCACATCAAACCCTCCAGTCCGAAGTTCGACCAAGTTCCCGACTACCAGCTTACACTCCTAGAAGATTCTTTTAACTTTAAATAAAAACTTGATTTTAATTGACCCCCATTTGTCTGTCCTCCTTGCTCTGTCCTCCGTCCGACTCCCCAAGGGTGGCCCGGGTCTCAGGGGTGGGTGTAGGTCAGGTTGGCCCGCCCCGACCTGTGACATAAACATGAGATAACGTGTACGTGTTCTTAGAATGAACACAAAACGACAAACTTTAAAGTTTATGTAAACTCACCCCCAGGACCGGCGAATGCACTTCTGCCGCTCTAGGTGAAAAACAATTGTGCTGCCCCTCTATTTGAAACGTATACCACCAACAACACACAAAGACCAATGCCATACATATAACGCAAAACCAGCAACAACACACGAAGACCAATAACGTTATGCCATACATATAACGCAAAACCAGCAACAACACTCAAAGACCAATATGCTACATATAACGCAAAACCAGCAACAACACTCAAAGACCAATATGTGCAACCAATGTGCAACGCGTGTGTGCTCAAAATGTCAACAATATTGAAGTTTATGCAGGAGGGAAATGCCTGCTGGCATTTTTCTTTAAGCAGTCATGACAGGGATTTTCCAAATAATCACATTTCAAATTACTGTTGCAAATCTCTTTACATCACTTATGTGCGTATACACACACAAATGAAATGTCCGCAAGGCAAGCACATTATATCATCAACAGGTTCGGCATCTTAAATAATGACTAAAGAGCAAATGAAGCTTAACTTACGTTTCAGAAATGCGCACGGCAGGCCTTCGTCGCAGCAAAGGTCTTAACTGCATCCTGTATTTCGATCGTTGCCAGTCCATTAAGTCTCCATTAAGTCTTGTCCCTGTTCACAAAACGTTCTCCCATTCAAAGCAATCGGGATGTCACATATGAAACAGCCAGCTACCGTTGTCAGCGAGCCGAGCCGCCGTATTCAAGCACCGAGGGTGCGCGCGCGCGGATTTCAGTTTCCTGAGCCCACAAAGTGCGGCGAAAACATTTTCAGTGTACCGGTAACTGCCACGGTTTAGCTCGTCTGCGACAATCTTTGCGGCGTCCATCTTCATTGAACTGAATTGAGCCGACCAGAGCACAGCATAATAAGTAGCCATGCGGTTCACTTGGAGGGCGGGGACAAAAGCGCCATATTCAATTCAATTCAATTCAAGTTTATTTGTATAGCGCTTTTCACAATACACATTGTCTCAAAGCAGCTTTACAGAAAGTGCATTTCAGAAATGGACAAAGAAAAATACAGTTAGTTAATCATGTATAAATTTAGGCATAACATATCGCCGGTGTTTAGTCGTCTCTTCACAGGCGTCGAGTCGTCTCTCCACAGGCGTTTAGTCGTCTCATCACAGGTGTTGGGGCATCTGAAGTCTTCGTGAGAGGCTGGATACAAACTTGGAGCTGACGAACGCTATTTACCTCGGAACTAGCGTCCCGAGATAACAGCATAAAAACAGATGGGAAATAATTAGCATAGCTGATGTTCATAATACTAATGCATTCGAACTGATTCAGAAGTAGTATAAAAGGTAAGCATTAAGTGAATGCTTGGTTAAAGAGATGCGTCTTTAATCTAGTTTTAAACTGGGACAGCGAGTCTTGAGTCTCGAACAATATCAGGAAGGCTATTCCAGAGTTTAGGAGCTAAATGTGAGAACGCCCTCCCTCCTTTAGTAGACTTAGATATCCTAGGAATGACCAGAAGCCTCGAATTTTGTGATCTTAAAGATCTTTAAGAGATCTTAAAGTAACAGGACATCCTTCTAAATTAAAGTTGTATTGTAAGGGATTTTGTGGGTAGTTTTTTGGACCAATAAGTAATACCTCCGTATCAGTTCCATACCAGTATGGAATTACACACAGACAATAACACGCCACGCCCCTACTGCGTGCTAGAATCTACGAAAACAAGCCGATTTCAACCTCAAAATGTAAGCTTTTAAATATACCAATACTGCTATCTCAAACATGGAGAGGCTTCTTCGTGATTTCAACTAACAGATTCTGCAAAAAAGCGGAAATCACAAATTTTGGAAAAAAAACGCTTGTTTCTCATTTTTCTCGCAAGTTGTGCTGCCGACTTGCGTCCCTGGTTTCTGTAACGGGTCACATATGTTTTCGCTTCGGAGCCAAGAGTATCACTTCACTCCACAGCCATTTCTGACTTCGCTCTACGAGACGAGCCACTCTCTCCGGTGTTGGTGTGACGGCGATCTGCAGCGAGTTCACATTGCCTGCTGATCTGTGCAGTGATCTGCCAGTGAGTGTCTCTCTCCCTGCTCGCTTCAACATCCCAGAGTTTTTTCTCCTCTCACAAAAGAGTTCGCACTCGGCACGTCTTTTTAAAGACGGCTTGCCTGTGCATTTCTGGTTGCGGTCGACTCATTTCCGATTTTGATGGGCACATTCTCTGCTCTGCGTGTATGGGCTTGGTTACGCTAGAGCAGCATTTGTGGATGACTCACGTTCTCCCCGCGGGAACGTGATCATCGCTTCATTACGGTCGAGACTCAATGATCTCTTTAGAGAGAGAGTCCGCTCATCCACACCCAATCTAACACTCTCCACGTGAGGTGCTACTTCGGCTGGTGGCCAGGGTGACCTGAGGGTGAGAGTGTGGAACAAACCGCCGACTGTTGTTCGTGGACCACGCCCCCCTCTTCAGTGAAGCAACACGCGAGTTTTCAGGGGATTCCCCGGGTCTATTTTCGGATGCCCCGCGGGTTTCCCTTGATGCTCCAGAATCGGATCTGTTGTCCATCGCAGCATCACAAGGTGGACTAGAATCTTCAGGAAGTGAATATTCGACAGTGCTGCCACTTTCGGGTGTGCATATGGCATTTGTCGAGTCAGATCCTGAGATGACGGCCATGCTTTCCCGGGCCATCCCGGGATGTGCATCAGGAGATCTCGAAATCCTCGAAGACCCCCATGTCTTCCAGCGATCCCTCGTTGATCTCCTCTGCCCTTCCTTCCCTAGACGGGGCCGCTGCCCATGGGTACACTGGGGTCCCCCCGGTTGAACGCTCTGTTGCCATGCTACTGTGTCCTCAGAGTGCTTCCCAGCGCAATCCTAAGCACCCGTCCAAAGCCTGTAGTTTTTTCATCTACACTACGCTGTGGCTAAATTCTATAGCGCCACAGGACAGGCAGCCGCCTCACCGCATGCCATGGCCATTCTGCTGGTCTACCAGACCCAGATGCTCACGGACATGCACGAGGGCGGGACTGACCCAAGGCTCTTCAATGAGCTGCGTGCCGCCACTGGCCGTGCTCTCCGAGCGACGAAAGTGGCCGTACGCTCTCTGGGTCAGGTGATGGTAACTATTCTGGGGCTGACCGGTCTGATGTGCAGGATGTCGGGCGGACCCGTCTGCTCGACACCCCCATATCCCAGGTCGGCCTCTTCGGCGGTGCGGTTAATTGTTTTGCCCAACAGTTCTCAACCGCCCATGAGCAGATTGAGGTTTATTCTGCCCGACAGCCCCGCCGTCTGCTCAAATCCCTCAGTCTGCCCACCGCCGAAGGCACCCTCCCACGGTTCCAACCCCGCCCGTTCACCCGGGCTGGCTCTGGAAGCCGCAGTGGGACGCCACAGCCCTCTCCAGCCCTGCCCCCCCGCTATACCCCGGGTTAAGCGGCACTCTTGAGACGGGCTGCTCAGAGAAGGGATTCAGTTCTTTCAAGGAGCTGGTAGCGGGGCCACTCCTTTCCCCAGTGGAGGGCTGGGGAAGAATCTTATTCTCAGAAAGAACTGACTCTCCCGTCTATGAGCACACAGAGTTCACAGACGACACGGTGCGCCACCCCGAGCCGTGCACTCCCCTGTCTCAGAGCCGGATGACAGTGTGTGTGCCTTCCCCGGACCGTACCACTCTCATCCCCCTCTGTCGCCAGACCCCTAACAGAGCAGGCCCCCACGGAACGCTGGTCCTTCCCTGGCCCTGTCAGGGTGCGGTTATGACCGTGCCCCCACACCTGGTCGCTATGCCGTCTACGTCTGGGCCGGTCATTCCGCTTCGCTGCACCACCGAGGGGACGTCTGTGGTTCATTGACTCCGCTGGCACAGTTCTTAGGAGCCTGGCTAGAGCTTCCCAATCTGTTCCGCTGGGTCTTGCGAACCATCGGCTCGGCTATGCGATTCAGTTCGCACGGTCTCCTCCCCGCTTCAGGGGAGTACGCTCCACTATGGTCGGTGGCTACGCCCCTATCATGAGAGCGGAGGTTGCTACCCTACTGGCGAAGGGTACGATTGAGACTGTCCCTCCAGCCGAAATGAGGTCCGGGTTTACAGCTCCTACCTCATTGTCCTGGAGAAATCTGGTGGGTTACGGCCAACCTGGACCTGCGCATCTGAACCGCCCCTTCACAGGCTGTCGTTCAAGATGCTCCTGGCCAAAAGCATTCCCGAATGTGTGCGGCCACGGGATTGGTTTGCAGCGGTCGACCTGAAGGACGCCTACTTTTATGTCTCTGTTCTCCTTCGACTCAGACCATACCTACGATTTGCTGTCAGGGCGCACGCATATCAGTACGCTGTTCTCCCATTCGGGCTAGCCCTGTCTCCTCGCGCCTTCACAAAGGTTGTCGAGGCAGCCCTTGTTTCTCCATTGGAACACGGGGTTCGCATCCTGAACTATCTCGGCGACTGGCTGTCCTAGCTGCCCCTTGAGACCAGGTTTGCGAACATAGGGACCCAGTGCTCCGGCACCTAGCTTGTCTGGGCCTTCGGGTCAACTGGGAAAAGTGTAAACTTTGGCCCGTGCAGAGGATCTCTTTTCTCGGTATTGACTTGGTCGCCTTCTCCACTCAGCCATTGCTGACTTGCCTGAGACTATCAAGCGCAAGAGTGCAGTTCCACTAAAGTTTTCAGAGGCTCCTGGGGCATATGGCATCCGTAGCTGCAACTTTGCCGCTCAGATTGCTCATGTGAGACCGCTTCAGCTTTGGCTTCGCGACCGAGTCCCGAGGTGGGCACGGCAACACGGCGTGTTCTGAGTACCAGTTACTCCGACCTGCCGTCAGCTCGTGGTCGAACCTCAGTTTTCTACTGGCCGGAGTGCCCCTGGAACGAGCTTCCCGGCATGTTGTTGTTTCAACAGATGACTCCACCATGGGCTGGGGCGCCATGTGCAATGGACATGCTGCCGCGGGCTCATGGACAGGACCCCAGGGCATATGGCATGTCAATTGCCTCGAGTTCCTGGCAGTACGCCTTGCCCTGCACCGCTTTCAGGCGCTGCTCAGGGGTCAACATGTACTAGTCCGCTCAGACAATACTGCCACTGTAGCGTACATCAACCATCAAGGTGGTCTACGCTCCCACCGTATGTCGCAACTCGCCCGCCTCCTCCTCTTCTAGAGTCAGAAGCATCTGAGGTCGGTTCGGGCCATTTATATTCCCGGAGCCCTGAACTGTGCAGCCAACGAGCTCTCACGGCTTCAGCCCCTCCCTGGAGAATGGCGACTCTATCCCCAGTCGGTTCAGCTGATTTGGGACCAGTTGGGGACGCACAGATAGATCTGTTTACCTCTCACGACTCGACCCATTGCGACCTATATTATTCCCTGACTGAGGGCACGCTCGGCACGGATGCACTGGCGCACAGCTGGCCCGGGGCCCCAGTGAGCCTTTTTGTGCAGACTTTGCGCAAGGTCAAGGAGGACGAGGAGCAAGTCCTTCTGGTTGCGCCGTACTGGCCCACCCGGACCTGGTTCTCCGAACTTGTACTCCTCGCGACAGCACCTCCTTGGCCAATCCCTCTGAGGAAGGACCTCATTTCTCAGGGACGGGGCACCCTATGGCACCCTATGGCACCCTTGTCCCGATCTTGGAACCTCCACGTGTGGCTCCTGGACGGGACGAGGCAGGTTTGAGTATCCTACCACCTGCGGTGATGGCTACCATCACTTATGCTAGAGCGTCGTCCACAAGACACGCCTATGCGTTGAAGTGGAACCTCTTTGTCAGCTGGTGCTCTTCTCGCCAAGAAGACCCCCGGAGATGTTCGATCGGTGTCGTGCTTTCCTTCCTTCAAGATGGGTCTCCCTCCACCCTCAAAGTATACGTTGTCGCTATCGCCGCATACCATGATACGGTAGAACAGTGGTTCTCAACTCCAGTCCTTGGGACCCGCTGCTCTGCACATTTTGTATGTCTCCTTATTTAACACACCTGATTCAGATCATAAGCTCGTTAGGAGAGACTCCATGAACTGAACTGAGTGTGTCAGATAAGAGAGACATACAAAATGTGCAGAGCAGCGGGTCCCGAGGACTGGAGTTGAGAACCACTGTGGTAGAAGATAAGTCCGTAGGAAAGCACATCCTGATCGTCAGGTTCCTGAGGGGAGCTAGCGCATGGTGCCTCGCTAACAGACATCTGCAGAGCTGCAGGCTGGGCGACACCTAACACATTCGCCAGATTTTATAATCTCCGAGTGGAGCCTGTGTCCTCTCATGTACTTGCTTCAACCAGCTAGTATCGGACCCGCTCAGGTGTCTTCACTTGCTCGCCATTCCACTCCACGGACTGGATGCGTGCGATATTCTCCTCAGGTGAGCCTCTCCGAAGGCCCTGAGTTCCTCCTGCACTCCTGACGTCGGCGCCAGTGTCTCTTGCCTGTGCGTCGGCTAGATGCCTGCCGTGTGCATGGTCCCTCTCCGGAGCAACCCCCACATGTGTATTCCCACTGTAAGCCTCTCTGAGCATGTGTCTTTCCCTTGGCAGGCCACCTTGCCACCCCTGGGGTTGAAAACTTTTCCACCTGCGGCTGGATACCCCAGTGTTTCCCCATATGCATCATTCGGGTCATATGTGTATTCTCTAAGTATTCTCTAATTCTCTAAGTGGGCTGGCAATATTTTGCATATTTCCTCTAAACTATGGGATATGCTCCCCAGTGTACCTTGGTATTCCTGTGTTAAATAGGAGTCCTACTTGTCTCATGACAGGGATCTCAGATTTATGCAGGGCACTGGAAGACAGCTGTGAAGGTGGCGTGATAAGACTGGTAACCCCATTCGTCGTCATCCGACGGAACTCGGAGTGACGAACGAAAGGGAACGTCTCGGTTACGAATGTAACCCTCGTTCCCTGAGTGAGTGAACGGAGATGTTCCGTCTTCTTGCCACTTCCGCTGTATACTGCGGGGATCGCCTGAGCTCAGTCTTGGCTCCTCAGCGAAGAAACATGTCTGCATTCTGCTGGACTTCCTCCTATTATACCCACGAGGTGGGGCGGAGTTACGTCATGCAAATTCCGCAGACCCATGGCATTTCTTTGCCATTGGCTCGTTTTGTATACTCGAAGTTGATAGGCTTTCTAAGCGAAACCCCATTCGTCGTCAACCGACAGAACGTCTCGTTCCCTCACTCAGGGAACGAGGGTTACATTCGTAACCGAGACGTTTTGTTTGAAGTCACCATCATTGTGATAAGTGTTTACTTTAGTTGTGTTAAAGTGCTCAAATCTCTGAATATATAAGCTGAGGTTACATAATATATATAAAGAGAATGTAATTGTATAAGAGTATGATTCATGTCACAATTTTTCACATGACCCTTATGATATTGTGGCATCAGTATTATGACAATCTGCTATTCTGAAATTAAAATAATATATGTATTACACCGAAAATGTTTTGAGCTGTTTTTTTTTAGGAGTATAGAGACATCAGGAATCAACAATGGTGACAATCAACAAAGCTTTTGTGTGACTTCAGTAGCGTTTTGTGATAAGTTCAGAGTTGATCTGCATTTTATTTCATTGTCACCATAGTTGCGATTCATGAGCTGATTATTGATGTCTGTGTGAGTCTATGATCCTGTCAAAACATTTTTCTGTTTAATTACTTCATAAAATCTTTCAGAGTATCACAGCACAGCAGGATTTCAGCAGCACTATTGGCATGCAAAATTAACAACTAATATTTAATGACTTAATCATATATTAGACTATCAATAAATCAGCTCACTACATGATTACTGTCATCACTAAAAAGGGACCAAGATCATCTAATCTGAGTTTCTCTTGGATTCATACCATAACAAATATGCATCAGAAACACACAGATAAAGCAGCCGGAAAAATACTAATGTCAAAAACTGAAGGGTCAAGAGTCCAACTAAAGCAAACACTGATCACCAAAATGGTGACATCACACTTTATTATTTCCAATAAAACATCAACTGCTAAACCTCTGTTAATTCTCAATAAGAATGTTAGTATGAAAAAAATAAAGTCTGGATTGTAAAGTGAAGATGCTGAGATCTTGAGTGATCTGTTAGTGTATAATGTTCTGTTGGAATTTAAAGTGTTTCTGTATGGTCTGTTTTGTGGGTCACGGTTGTGTTGAAGAGTAGAGCCTGTGCTTCAGGTCAGGCTGAGCAGAAAAACACTGATGATATGCTGCATGTTGCTTTATTTAACTGCCAGTAGGCCCCATTTACACTGCATGGTTAAAGTGACCCAAATCCGATTTTTTCCTCTCATGTGGCACAGATCGGATATGCCCCATGAACGTGTAAGCAGGAAAAAAACTAATAGATTCCGATTTTCTCAGATCGGATTCCGGCCTCATTCATATGTGGTAATGAATCGGATACGTGCAGTTGCGTGTGCCATGTAAGCAGACAAATCGGATATTCCCCAGTAAATGCGAGTCACAAAAAAGTGACGTCAACTCAGGTGGACACCACCAACTGAGATCACATGACTTATTATAGGCGCGATGGATGACGAAGGAAACACACAGTGGAGCAATGCGGAGGTTTCATGTACACTCACCTAAATGATTATTAGGAACACCGTACTAATACTGTGTTTGACCCCCTTTCGTCTTCAGAACTGCCTTAATTCTAAATGGCATTGATTCAACAAGGTGCTGAAAGCATTCTTTAGAAATGTTGACGACATTTGTAGTATGTAGAATGTAGAATGTTGACCCACGACGGTGCAGGCTGTGGGCGTGGCCACGACGGTGCAGGCTGTGGGCGTGGCCACGACGGTGCAGGCTGTGGGCGTGGCCACAGCGGAGCTGTGAGACCCTCGGGCATCCAGGGCGGAGCTGTGAGACCCTCGGGCGTCCAGGGCGGAGCTGTGGGACCCTCGGGCGTCCAGGGCGGAGCTGTGGGACCCTCGGGCGTCCAGGGCGGAGCTGTGGGACCCTCGGGCGTCCGGGGCAGAGCTGTGGGACCCTCGGGCGTCCAGGGTGGTGCTGTGGGACCCTCGGGTGGCCATGGCGGTGAGGACCCCTCGGGTGGCCATGGCGGTGTAGGCTCTTCAGGTGGCCACGGCGGTGAAGACCCTTCAGGTGGCCGTGGTGGTGAAGACCCTTCAGGTGGCCATGGCGGTGAGGACCCTTCGGGTGGCCATGGCGGTGTTATTTTTCCGGGCCTCCGTGGATCTTTGGCCGGCCTCCGTGGATCTTTGGCCGGCCACGGCGAAGGCGTATAGCCCCCCCCCAAAATTTTCTTGGGGAGAAGGACAGGTTCAGGAACGGGAACAGACTTGACATCAATGGGCTCTGGCGCCGGGTCAACGGGCTCTGGCTCTGGCTCTGGGTCAACGGGCTCTGGCTCTGGGTCAATGGGCTCTGGCTCTGGGTCAACGGGCTCTGGCTCTGGGTCAACGGGCTCTGGCTCTGGCGCTGGGTCAACGGGCTCTGGCTCTGGCGCTGGGTTAACGGGCTCTGGCTCTGGCGCTGGGTCAACGGGCTCTGGCTCTGGCGCTGGGTCAACGGGCTCTGGCTCTGGGTCAAAGGGCTCTGGCGCTTCATGGGACTCGGAACTGGACGGGGCCAGCACATCATGGGACTCGGAACTGGACGGGGCCAGCACATCATGGGACTCGGAACTGGACGGGGCCAGCACATCAGGGGACTCGGAACTGGACGGGGCCAGCACATCAGGGGACTCGGAACTGGACGGGGCCAGCACATCAGGGGACTCGGAACTGGACGGGGCCAGCACATCAGGGAGCTTGGGGCTAGATTCATGCTCTGGCGGGCAGGCAACGGTCTCTGGCTGGACGGTCTCTGGCTGGACGGTCTCTGGCTGGACGGTCTCTGGCTGGACGGTCTCTGGCTGGACGGTCTCTGGCTGGACGGTCTCTGGCTGGACGGTCTCTGGCTGGACGGTCTCTGGCTGGACGGTCTCTGGCTGGATGTGGCTGACTTGAACCCCAGCCTCGGCAGCCTTCTTTTTGGCCAATCGCACCGATATCAGTGGGGGATCAGTCATACCGGATATCAGCCGGGGAAGTCCAGGACCGATCTGGCGGCAGGGCTGTTGCGGTGTGCAGGCTCTGGTGGGCAGACGATGGGCTCTGGTGTGAGCGTGCAGGTGATGGGCTCAGGCATTGGCGTGCAGGTGATGGGCTCAGGCGTTGGCGTGCAGGTGATGGGCTCAGGCGTTGGCGTGCTTGGAGCTGGTTGGAGTGGTAGATCTTCCAAGTGGTCTAGAAGTCTAGAAGACCATTTAGTCTAGAAGACCATTTTCAAGAAGTGACTTAATTTCTTTACCTGCTGGAATTCAACTGTACAAACTGAAGTAAGCTTCAACTCTCACTCCTAACTTTTTTTTTAGTTTTTGAAATGTTATCCTGCTTGTCCCACCCTTAAAGTTCCACCCTGTTAGGCTATGTTATGAAGAATGTTTGTCCTATCAAAAAAAATTAAAACAAATCTGACATAGTTATAAAAG
Source organism: Chrosomus eos (assembly GCA_036326025.1). Lineage (NCBI taxonomy): Eukaryota > Metazoa > Chordata > Actinopteri > Cypriniformes > Leuciscidae > Chrosomus > Chrosomus eos. Next base: position 28,333 of record JAZAVI010000339.1, on the reverse strand, counting down.
TTATGTTCATAGAAGGTTAGCTAGCTAAATGTTGATCACTAAAAGAGCTATGGCTGACTTAGCTCAGAATTTTCCACCCTGTTAGATTCCACCCTGTTAGGTCTATAAACCTAACAGGGTGGAATGTGAAACATATTCTATTCATCAAAAATTGTTTTGCTTGTTTCAAGAAGAAAAAAAAAATCTAAGATGGCATAAGGGACATATACTATGCAAGAAACGCTCATTTTGAAGAATTTTGAAGCCAAAATGTCACCGCATACCAGGAATGTCCCAGTTACTTGGCCCTACAGTGTAGCCTAATGTAATACAAGGATAACCGGTTTTCACATATTGACTTTTGCTGGCAGTTGAAAAAAGTAGCTGGAGCATAACCATTAAGGCTAAAAGTCCCAGGACACAATTATTGTACTTTTTTAAATATTTTCATTTTGCTTTTTATACTTTTACTTTTATACTTTTACTAAAGATGCAGAGTTTTGTTTTGTTTGAACACTGCACTGGGCTTATTCCTGTTGTGAATTAAAAACATTTGTAGTGTGTAAGGGCATGATTAAACTAACTACTGTGTTTTTGTGTTTGTTTTATTAAAGCAATTCACATATAGGGATTCCCACCGTCTACCCCTGCCACCCTGCTAAGACCTCTTGCCACCCCTTTGCCCCCCCATGTAAAATTTTCTAGATCCGCCACTGGTACTGAGCCCCCTCAGAGGCTAGACCCACAATTTCCACAGCTCTGGGTGAGGATGGAATATAGTGCCTTCCGCCTGAGACAACAGATCCCTCCTCAGAGGAATCTGCCATGGCGGAGCTATCAGGAGTGAAATTAAGTCTGAAAACCATACTCGGGCTTGCCAACACAGGGCTACCAGAAGAAGACTGATGCCCTCCTGACTGACCCTCTCCAGGACTCGGGAGCAGAGCGATCGGGGAAAAAGCGTACAGGCGAAGCCTCGGCCAGGCCTGTACCATGGCATCCAAGCCCCAGCGGGGCTGGATGAGTGAGGGAGAACCAAAGTGGACAGTTGGACGGACGTCCCTCGAGACGCAAACAGATCCACTTCCACTGGTCCAAACCTCTGCCATATCAACTCCACCACCTCTGGATGGAGTCTCAATTCCCGGGCCTCAGCCCCTGCCTCGACAGGATGTCTGCTCCCTAATTCAGAACCCTCGGGACATATATTGTTCTTATAGATAATATTTCCCTTGGGACCATAAAATGATCAGATGCGCCAATCTGGATAGAGGGCACAATCTGAGTGTCCTTTGTCGGTTCAGATAAGCTACCACTGAGACGTGGTAACCTTTGATGTCTGTGAGGAAGCTCCTCAGAGCTCTGAACACAGCCAACATCTCTAGGCAATTTATATGCCAAGAATGATGATGGTCCTGCCACAGACCCCTGGCAAAGCAGGCTTAGACTGCGCCCCAGCCAGCGAGGGAAGCGTCTGTCGAAACAGTTTCCCGGCGACATGACACCCCTAACACTGGACCTTGGGACAAGAACCAAGGTTTCTTCCATATTAATTGGGAACGAAGGCATCTGCGCGTAACCTTTATTATACGGAACAGATTCCCCTTGGGGAAAAAACCCTTGGCTTTTGAGCAATCATTGAAGGGGCCTCATGTGAAGCAGGCCCAAAGGAATAACGTTGGATGCCGCTGTTATGAGGACCAGCAGTCTTTGAAATTGCTTTACAATGATGGCCTGGCCTAGCTTTATCCTGGACCCCATGGCCAGGATGGATTCGATACGAACGGGAGACATACGTGCCCGCTTCGTAACCGAATTCCGTACCATGCCCAGAAGAGTAGTCTTCTGAGCTGGGTCCAACACCTTTTCTTAGTGTTGAGCCTCAACCCCCAGTTCTGAATGTGGCCAAGGACGACATCTCGATGCCAAACTGCCATTTCCTGAGACTGGGTCAATATGAGCCAGTCATCGATGTAATTCAGTATACGGATGCCCTGAAGCCTCAGTGGAGCCAGAGCCGCATCCATACACTTTGTGAACGTGCGGGGAGAGAGTGCTAGGCCGAACGGAAGAACCCGATATTGGTATGCTTCGCCCCCGAAAGCAACCTCAGGAACCTCCTGTGATATGGAAGGATGGAGACATGAAATAAGCGTCTTTTAGATCCATCGTGACAAACCAGTCCTCGGATCTGATTTGGTTCACGATAATGTAACAGTAAGCATTTTGAACCTAAATCTCCTCAAAGAATGATTCAAAAATCCCTAGATCTAAAATAGGCCTCAGTCCGCCATCCTTCTTTGGAACTATAAAGTACCGGCTGTAAAACCTTGACTCCCTGTCTGGTAGGGGAACACATTCTATGGCCCCTTAATTCCAGTAGAGTCTGTACCTCTTGTTCCATAACCCGAGCCTGTTCTGGAACCACTGCAGTCGGTACCACCCCAGCAAACTAGGGAGGTCGGTGACCGAACTGCAATCTGTACCCATATTTTATAATATTTTATAATATACAGGACCCATATAGATATATGTTCGGAAGGCGTTGCCATTCTTCTACAAAATCTACTAAGGGAACCAGCCCCTCGAGGCTGGCCTCGGGTGTTTTTCGAGCACTATTCTCGACTTCCTGAAGCGGTGGACCGGCAGGAAAAAAGTCGATACAGATTTTGTGACAATAGTCGGTGCCCTGTTGCAAGCTTTTGGGCGAACGCCATGGTGTGCGTTCGCTGGAAATCGATGTGGCCCGAAGCGTCAAAGACGGCGGGACAACAACATCTTCCCCGAGGGCACCTGCTGCTAGAACAACCTCGATTGTTCCACAGCGGGGGGGCAGCCCTCTTTTTTTTTTCTTTTTTTTTTCTTCGCTTCCTGAAACCTGTCAACGACTGTAGTGACAGCGTTGGAAAACAGGCCAGAAGGAGATAGCGGAGCGGCCAACAGGAAATATTCCCTTATTTAGATCTTTAAGAAGATCGGCCTGGTACGCGTGCAAAATCGTCATAGAGTGCAGGCACGCACCAGCCTGACCCTTTTTTTTTATTTTTTTTATTATTTTTTTAAATATTTTACCAAAGGAACCAGGCTCTCAAGCCTGGCTTCGGGTATTAATCGGGATTCGTTCCTGACCCCCTGAAGCGGGTTTCCGGCAGGGCTGGACCGAAAAACGATTCTCGATGGGCGAACGCGAAAGCTGCGTGGGGCGGACAGTGCAGCCTGCGTTCGCTGGAAACCGATGTGTCCCGAAACGTTTTTAACGGGGGAAGAGCAACATCGATTTCCTGCACCATATAAGCCCAGCCAACCAGTGCAGAGGTGTCCCTGCACGGTTTGTTGGGCAGCACCGGGGCTTAAAGCAAAGATGCCAGATCAGGAGAAAGATAACTCACTAAAGCTTCCTCCATCTGTGGCATCTTGCCATAACCCGACTCTCACCCACCACATTCGAATAAACATATAATGAATGTGGTGAGATACGTAAAGTGTGGGGTTTCTCCCAGGATCTACATATATATATATATATATTTTTTTTTATAAAGATCTGGGAAAAACAGTAAGCCCCGGCTCTGAGTTTGTGAACGGTGCTGCAGGAATCTCTCGTCTAGTTCATTTTGACGGGGATCATCCTGCTTATTTTGTGGCCAGCTTATATATTTAAATATATTTATTTATTTATTTAATACTGGCCACAGCACTCATCACAACAATACAAGCTCTACATAAGCAGAAACATAAGCCGGCGAGTGTGACTCATGTTGCTCGTTCCCGATGCTGAGCACATCTACTTCCTTATTTATCATTTTGTTTGTTTATAAACAGATAGCTCGAGCACTGGGCACTCGTCACGGGCAGAAGAAGCCGCATCACGGGCGTCTGCGTCGTGAACTAGTGTCATAGAATCTGCGGATGATGAGAGAAAAGGTGCCTCAGCAGTCTCGTTCTCATCCGCGAGATCCTTTTGCGATCTCCGCGATCTAAGCCGTCGCGCCGCCTCAACGGACGCGGGACCCGAATCGCGGGGATGGCGAGCCTGGCCATCATCAGTGAAATAATATAGCCAAGCGAGAGCGCAGCACTCTAATAGGAAGTGCTTCACAGTATCACAGGCAGCCCTCTCGAGGCGCTGACTGTGCGTGCTGCGCCCCTAAACAATACACACACACACAGCAGATGCGTGTCCCCACCCGTGGCATATAATCTTGGGCAGGGGTGCACACACTTAGTGTATTGTTTACTCGCCATAATATAGAGCTTAGCACAGACAAACAACATCAAATAAGACAGACAGTTTCACAGAGAGCGCTTGCTGAAGAGCGATAGCTGGCATTCTATGCGTCAGCGTCACCTTTATGCTTCCGGTTATGCCGTCACATGTTACGTCACGACGCAACACCAATCAGGATTGGATTAGTTTCATTTTTACTTCAGAGGCGCACGCTAAGGGAGCGTCCCCCAAAGTGTCGATTCTCGATGCATTGTCGAGTTTCCTCGATAGGGAACTAGCCTGGTCCAGGGCAGGCTAACTGTCAGGCTAAGCCTCAGTTGTTACACAGATCCTCAACACTGACCGACAAGAACACAATGATATTACCACTGACACTCTTTAATACCAGTATTGGACTTTATTAACCACTATTAGTCCAAAAATAAATACACAGTATACAGAAAATCAACTTAAAATATAGCTCCGAGCAGCGATTACGGGCCCAAGCCGGTGGCACCGCAACCCTGGTGCACCAGGGTGGCGGTAACGCCGGCTTTGGCCCTTCATCGCTGCTCGCAGCTATATTTATATATATATATATATATATATTTATATATATATATATATATATATATATATATATATATATATATATATATATAAATATATATATATATATATATATATATAAAGCCGGTGGCATCGCCACCCTGGTGCCTTTAGGGTTATTGTGCACGACGTGACACAAAATATCTGCTCGCTATCTGCCGAACGGCTCTGGTAGTTCCGCTTCAGCACTGATGATGTTGTAGAAATAGTGTGCTCTGGTTGGTCTGGATTATTCGGTATTTTTTATTTTATACAGAAATAAGTTATTTATAATTCAGATGAGAATAAAGTTAGTGTTGATTAAAATGAAGGAAAACAAATATATTGATCTGAAATATAGCACATTCATTTTACATTTATTTAGGTTCAATTACCAAACATACAATCTTAATTTAATTTAAAGCAAACTATACATTAAAAATACATGGGTTGTATGCACATTTTTTTTTTAATAAAAAATATATATATATATCCAAAAAGACAAGGCTTAAAAACTCTTGTCACTGTAACAGACACAATCTCTCTCTCACACACACACACACACACACACACACACACACACACACACACACACACACACACACACACACACACACACACACAGACACACACACACACACACACACACACACACACGTCAAGTCACATTTTAGATGCAATATTGAATAAGCAGAAAAATCGGATTTTCTGCTCTGAAAATATAAATAAGCATACAAATTGAATAAGCACTTTGAATATTCTAAACAGAATAAGCATTAGTCGCTAATGAATAAGTACTAGTACTTAATGGAATAGATACTAATATCTAAAAAATAAGTACTAGTAGCATGAAAATAGAGACTAGTATGTTAAAATGATTAAATGTTAAAACGGCTTGCCATATTGGCTCAGAGAGAGAGAGAGAGAAAATGACATTTTAGATAATAGTACCTATTAATAGATACTAGTATTTATTCAATAAATACTAGTTATAAGTCATTACATACTAGTACCTATTAAATAGATACCAGTACTTATTCATTAGCTACTAATACATATTCAAAAGAATATCTAAAGAATAAGCACTACTATCTAAAGAATAGGCACTAGTACTAAAGAATAAGCACTAGTCGCTAGTGAATAAGTACTATTACTTAATGGAATAGATACTAGTATCTAAAAAATAAGTACTAGTAGCATGAAAAAAGAGACTAGTAGGTTAAAATGATTAAATGTTAAAACGGCTTGCCATATTGACTCAGAGCATCAAAAGCATCAAACAAGAATATTAAAGTTTGATGCGTTGCCACAGCAACAGTTTCAAAGATATCAAGAATCCCTTCACAGGTCTTCATCTCCAGTGTATTTACATTATACAGAGGAAGTTTGAAGCAAATCGGGTAAAAATAAGAGGGTGATTTCAAAGCCTTTAGGAAGTGACACACTTCCTGCTGCCAGTTGGTGGCGCTATAACTTTGACTCACAATAGTTCCTCGACTCATAAATTCGTTTCCTCGCCACGGCCAAACCGTTCGAGATATCAAAAATCCCCTGGCAATTTTTCATCCTCAATGTCTTGACTTCATGCTGACTGAGTTTCGTGGACCAAAAGTGTCCGTGGATCAAAGATTCAAGAGTTTTTGAGCACGTTAAGGGCCCCAAAGGTGCGCTGAGAGTCTCAAAAGTATCCAAAAAGAATATTAAAGTTTGATGCATTGTCACGGCAACAGCATCTAAGATATCAACAATCCTTTCACAGGTCTACATCTGGCGTGTGTCTACATTATACACATCAAGTTTGAAGCAAATCGGGTAAAGCCTGTTTGATTTATGGACCAAGTTTTCGGACCCCGTTCCAGGGGGCGCTGTCGAGCCCCCCTGCCACGCCCGGGTACCAGCTTCAGCCCGGCCCTGATGGCCGCGGTTTCTGACCCGTGTGCAAAGTTTCAAGAGTTTTTGAGCATGTTAAGGGCCCCAAAAGTGCGCTAAGAATCTCAAAAGTATCCAAAAAGAATATTAAAGTTTGATGCGTTGTCACGGCAACAGCATCTAAGATATCAACAATCCTTTCACAGGTCTACATCTGGCTTGTGTCTACATTATACACATCAAGTTTGAAGCAAATAGGGTAAAGCGTGTTGGATATATGGACCAAATTGTCAGACCCGTTCAAGGGGGCGCTGTCGAGCCCCCCTGCCACGCCCGGGTACCAGCTTCAGCCTGGACCTGATGGCCGCGGGTTTTGTCCTGTGTGCAAAGTTTCAAGAGTTTTCGAGCACGTTAAGAACCCCAAAAGTGCCCGAAAGCATAAAAAAGCATGAAAAAGCTTAAAAAAAGGAATATTAATGTTTGATGCATTGCCATGGCAACAGTGTCTAAGATATCAATAATCCTTTCACAGGTCTACATCTGGCATGTGTCTACATTATGCACATGAAGTTTGAAGCAAATCGGGTAAAAATAAGAGGGTGATTTAAAAGCATTTTGAAAGTGACACACTTCCTGTTGCCAGTTGGTGGCGCTATAACTTTGACTCACAATAGTCACATCCATGTGATCGGGCTCTTACAACGAACACACTGCTGAAGTTTCATCAAGATTAGTTAATGTATGCAGTAGTTATGACACACTTCCTGTTTCACGTTTCTCGCCATAATTTCGTTTCCTCGCCACGGCCAAACCGTTCGAGATATCAAAAATCCCCTCGCAAACTTTCATCCTCAATGTCTTGACTTCACGCTGACCGAGTTTCGTGCCGTGTGTTTGAATTCTCTAGGAGGAGTGTTTCACATTCCTTTGCATGCGTTTTCCAAACAAGCCTAAATAGCCGACTTCCTGTTGGGCTGGGGTAAAAAGTTAGAGTGCGAAGTATATATGAAACGATGAGATCTACATGTGTACCGAGTTTCATATTATTACATGCAAGCGTGTTTGATTTATGGACCATGTTTTCGGACCCCGTTCCAGGGGGCGCTGTCGAGCCCCCCTGGCACGCCCGGGTACCATCTTCAGCCCGGCCCTGATGGCCGCGGGTTCTGACATGTGTGCAAAGTTTCAGGAGTTTTTGAGCATGTTAAGGCCTCCAAAAGTGTCCAAAAGGTAGTAAAAAAATAATTAGAAGAATAATAATAATAAAATATAGCTGCGAGCAGCGATTACGGGCCCAAGCCGGTGGCACCGCAACCCTGGTGCACCAGGGTGGCGGTACCGCCGGCTTTGGCCCTTCATCGCTGCTCGCAGCTATATTTATTTATATATATATATATATATATATATATATATATATATATATATATATATATATATATATATATATATATTATAAAGCCGATGGCATCGCCACCCTGGTGCCTTTAGGGTTATTGTGCACGACGTGACACAAAATATCTGCTCGCTATCTGCCGAACGGCTCTGGTAGTCCCGCTTCAGCACTGATGATGTTGTAGAAATAGTGTGCTCTGGTTGGTCTGGATTATTCGGGATTTTTTATTTTATACAGAAATAAGTTATTTATAATTCAGATGAGAATAAAGTTAGTGTTGATTAAAATGAAGGAAAACAAATATATTGATCTGAAATATAGCACATTCATTTTACATTTATTTAGGTTCAATTACCAAACATACAATCTTAATTTAATTTAAAGCAAACTATACATTAAAAATACATGGGTTGTATGCACATTTTTTTTTTTATAAAAAATATAATATATATCCAAAAAGACAAGGCTTAAAAACTCTTGTCACTGTAACAGACACAATCTCTCTCTCTTCACACACACACACACACACACACACACACACACACACACACACACACACACACACACACACACACACACACACACACACACACACACACACAACACACACACACACACACACACACACACACACACACGTCAAGTCACATTTTAGATGCAATATTGAATAAGCAGAAAAATCGGATTTTCTGCTCTGAAAATATAAATAAGCATACAAATTGAATAAGCACTTTGAATATTCTAAACAGAATAAGCATTAGTCGCTAATGAATAAGTACTAGTACTTAATGGAATAGATACTAATATCTAAAAAATAAGTACTAGTAGCATGAAAATAGAGACTAGTATGTTAAAATGATTAAATGTTAAAACGGCTTGCCATATTGGCTCAGAGAGAGAGAGAGAGAGAGAAAATGACATTTTAGATAATAGCACCTATTAATAGATACTAGTATTTATTCAATAAATACTAGTTCTAAGTCATTACATACTAGTACCTATTAAATAGATACCAGTACTTATTCATTAGCTACTAATACGTATTCAAAAGAATATCTAAAGAATAAGCACTACTATCTAAAGAATAGGCACTAGTACTAAAGAATAAGCACTAGTCGCTAATGAATAAGTACTATTACTTAATGGAATAGATACTAGTATCTAAAAAATAAGTACTAGTAGCATGAAAAAAGAGACTAGTAGGTTAAAATGATTAAATGTTAAAACGGCTTGCCATATTGACTCAGAGCATCAAAAGCATCAAACAAGAATATTAAAGTTTGATGCGTTGCCACAGCAACAGTTTCAAAGATATCAAGAATCCCTTCACAGGTCTTCATCTGCAGTGTATTTACATTATACAGATGAAGTTTGAAGCAAATCGGGTAAAAATAAGAGGGTGATTTCAAAGCCTTTAGGAAGTGACACACTTCCTGCTGCCAGTTGGTGGCGCTATAACTTTGACTCACAATAGTCACATCCATGTGATCGGACTCTTACAGCGAACACACTGCTGAAGTTTCATCAAGATCAGTTAATGTATGCAGAAGTTATAACACACTTCCTGTTTCCATTATTCGCCATAAATTCGTTTCCTCGCCACGGCCAAACCGTTCGAGATATCAAAAATCCCCTGGCAATTTTTCATCCTCAATGTCTTGACTTCATGCTGACTGAGTTTCGTGGCGATTGGTTGAATTCTCTAGGAGTAGTATATCGAATTCCAGGGGCATACGCTTTCAAACAAACCATAATAGCCGACTTCCTGTTGGGCTGGGGTAAAAAGTAAAAGTACAAAGGATATATGAATCGATGAGATCTATATGTGTACCAAGTTTCATATTATTACATGCAAGCGTGTTTGATTTATGGACCAAGTTTTCGGACCCCGTTCCAGGGGGCGCTGTCGAGCCCCCCTGCCACGCCCGGGTACCAGCTTCAGCCCGGCCCTGATGGCCGCGGGTTCTGACCCGTGTGCAAAGATTCAAGAGTTTTTGAGCACGTTAAGGGCCCCAAAGGTGCGCTGAGAGTCTCAAAAGTATCCAAAAAGAATATTAAAGTTTGATGCATTGTCACGGCAACAGCATCTAAGATATCAACAATCCTTTCACAGGTCTACATCTGGCGTGTGTCTACATTATACACATCAAGTTTGAAGCAAATCGGGTAAAGCCTGTTTGATTTATGGACCAAGTTTTCGGACCCCGTTCCAGGGGGCGCTGTCGAGCCCCCCTGCCACGCCCGGGTACCAGCTTCAGCCCGGCCCTGATGGCCGCGGTTTCTGACCCGTGTGCAAAGTTTCAAGAGTTTTTGAGCATGTTAAGGGCCCAAAAGTGCGCTAAGAATCTCAAAAGTATCCAAAAGAATATTAAAGTTTGATGCGTTGTCACGGCAACAGCATCTAAGATATCAACAATCCTTTCACAGATCTACATCTGGCTTGTGTCTACATTATACACATCAAGTTTGAAGCAAATAGGGTAAAGCGTGTTGGATATATGGACCAAATTGTCGGACCCGTTCAAGGGGGCGCTGTCGAGCCCCCCTGCCACGCCCGGGTACCAGCTTCAGCCTGGCCCTGATGGCCGCGGGTTTTGTCCTGTGTGCAAAGTTTCAAGAGTTTTCGAGCACGTTAAGAACCCCAAAAGTGCCCGAAAGCATAAAAAAGCATGAAAAAGCTTAAAAAAAGGAATATTAATGTTTGATGCATTGCCATGGCAACAGTGTCTAAGATATCAATAATCCTTTCACAGGTCTACATCTGGCATGTGTCTACATTATGCACATGAAGTTTGAAGCAAATCGGGTAAAAATAAGAGGGTGATTTAAAGCATTTTGAAAGTGACACACTTCCTGCTGCCAGTTGGTGGCGCTATAACTTTGACTCACAATAGTCACATCCATGTGATCGGGCTCTTACAACGAACACACTGCTGAAGTTTCATCAAGATTAGTTAATGTATGCAGTAGTTATAACACACTTCCTGTTTCACGTTTCTCGCCATAATTTCGTTTCCTCGCCACGGCCAAACCGTTCGAGATATCAAAAATCCCCTCGCAAACTTTAATCCTCAATGTCTTGACTTCATGCACACCGAGTTTCGTGCCGTGTGTTTGAATTCTCTAGGAGGAGTGTTTCACATTCCATTGCATGCGTTTTCCAAACAACCCTTAATAGCCGACTTCCTGTTGGGCTGGGGTAAAAAGTTAGAGTGCGAAGTATATATGAAACGATGAGATCTACATGTGTACCGAGTTTCATATTATTACATGCAAGCGTGTTTGATTTATGGACCATGTTTTCGGACCCCGTTCCAGGGGGCGCTGTCGAGCCCCCCTGCCACGCCCGGGTACCATCTTCAGCCCGGCCCTGATGGCCGCGGGTTCTGACATGTGTGCAAAGTTTCAGGAGTTTTTGAGCATGTTAAGGCCTCCAAAAGTGTCCAAAAGGTCGTAAAAAAATAATTAGAAGAAATATAGCTGCGAGCAGCGATTACGGGCCCAAGCCGGTGGCACCGCAACCCTGGTGCACCAGGGTGGCGGTACCGCCGGCTTTGGCCCTTCATCGCTGCTCGCAGCTATATTTATTTATTTATATATATATATATATATATATATATATATATATATATATATATATATATATATATATATATATATATATTTATATATATATATATATATATATAAATAAAGCCGGTGGCATCACCACCCTGGTGCCTTTAGGGTTATTGTGCACGACGTGACACAAAATATCTGCTCGCTATCTGCCGAACGGCTCTGGTAGTCCCGCTTCAGCACTGATGATGTTGTAGAAATAGTGTGCTCTGGTTGGTCTGGATTATTCGGGATTTTTTATTTTATACAGAAATAAGTTATTTATAATTCAGATGAGAATAAAGTTAGTGTTGATTAAAATGAAGGAAAACAAATATATTGATCTGAAATATAGCACATTCATTTTACATTTATTTAGGTTCAATTACCAAACATACAATCTTAATTTAATTTAAAGCAAACTATACATTAAAAATACATGGGTTGTATGCACATTTTTTTTTTATAAAAAATATATATATATCCAAAAAGACAAGGCTTAAAAACTCTTGTCACTGTAACAGACACAATCTCTCTCTCAAACACACACACACACACACACACACACACACACACACACACACACACACACACACAACACACACACACACACACACACCACACACACCACACACACACACACACACAACGTCAAGTCACTTTTTAGATGCAATATTGAATAAGCAGAAAAATCTGATTTTCTGCTCTGAAAATATAAATAAGCATACAAATTGAATAAGCACTTTGAATATTCTAAACAGAATAAGCATTAGTCGCTATTGAATAAGTACTAGTACTTAATGGAATAGATACTAATATCTAAAAAATAAGTACTAGTAGCATGAAAATAGAGACTAGTATGTTAAAATGATTAAATGTTAAAACGGCTTGCCATATTGGCTCAGAGAGAGAGAGAGAGAAAATGACATTTTAGATAATAGTACCTATTAATAGATACTAGTATTTATTCAATAAATACTAGTTCTAAGTCATTACATACTAGTACCTATTAAATAGATACCAGTACTTATTCATTAGCTACTAATACGTATTCAAAAGAATATCTAAAGAATAAGCACTACTATCTAAGGAATAGGCACTAGTACTAAAGAATAAGCACTAGTCGCTAATGAATAAGTACTATTACTTAATGGAATAGATACTAGTATCTAAAAAATAAGTACTAGTAGCATGAAAAAAGAGACTAGTAGGTTAAAATGATTAAATGTTAAAACGGCTTGCCATATTGACTCAGAGCATCAAAAGCATCAAACAAGAATATTAAAGTTTGATGCGTTGCCACTGCAACAGTTTCAAAGATATCAAGAATCCCTTCACAGGTCTTCATCTGCAGTGTATTTACATTATACAGATGAAGTTTGAAGCAAATCGGGTAAAAATAAGAGGGTGATTTCAAAGCCTTTAGGAAGTGACACACTTCCTGCTGCCAGTTGGTGGCGCTATAACTTTGACTCACAATAGTCACATCCATGTGATCGGACTCTTACAGCGAACACACTGCTGAAGTTTCATCAAGATCAGTTAATGTATGCTGAAGTTATAACACACTTCCTGTTTCCATTATTCGCCATAAATTCGTTTCCTCGCCACGGCCAAACCGTTCGAGATATCAAAAATCCCCTGGCAATTTTTCATCCTCAATGTCTTGACTTCGTGCACACCGAGTTTCGTGGCGATTGGTTGAATTCTCTAGGATTAGTATATCGAATTCCAGGGGCATACGCTTCCAAACAAACGATAATAGCCGACTTCCTGTTGGGCTGGGGTAAAAAGTAAAAGTACAAAGGATATATGAACCGATGAGATCTATATGTGTAGCGAGTTTCATATTATTACATGCAAGCGTGTTTGATTTATGGACCAAGTTTTCGGACCCCGTTCCAGGGGGCGCTGTCGAGCCCCCCTGCCACGCCCGGGTACCAGCTTCAGCCCGGCCCTGATGGCCGCGTTTTCTGACCCGTGTGCAAAGTTTCAAGAGTTTTTGAGCATGTTAAGGGCCCCAAAAGTGCGCTAAGAATCTCAAAAGTATCCAAAAAGAATATTAAAGTTTGATGCGTTGTCACGGCAACAGCATCTAAGATATCAACAATCCTTTCACAGGTCTACATCTGGCGTGTGTCTACATTATACACATCAAGTTTGAAGCAAATCGGGTAAAGCCTGTTTGATTTATGGACCAAGTTTTCGGACCCCGTTCCAGGGGGCGCTGTCGAGCCCCCCTGCCACGCCCGGGTACCAGCTTCAGCCCGGCCCTGATGGCCGCGGTTTCTGACCCGTGTGCAAAGTTTCAAGAGTTTTTGAGCATGTTAAGGGCCCCAAAAGTGCGCTAAGAATCTCAAAAGTATCCAAAAAGAATATTAAAGTTTGATGCGTTGTCACGGCAACAGCATCTAAGATATCAACAATCCTTTCACAGGTCTACATCTGGCTTGTGTCTACATTATACACATCAAGTTTGAAGCAAATAGGGTCAAGCGTGTTGGATATATGGACCAAATTGTCGGACCCGTTCAAGGGGGCGCTGTCGAGCCCCCCTGCCACGCCCGGGTACCAGCTTCAGCCTGGCCCTGATGGCCGCGGGTTTTGTCCTGTGTGCAAAGTTTCAAGAGTTTTCGAGCACGTTAAGAACCCCAAAAGTGCCCGAAAGCATAAAAAAGCATGAAAAAGCTTAAAAAAAGGAATATTAATGTTTGATGCATTGCCATGGCAACAGTGTCTAAGATATCAATAATCCTTTCACAGGTCTACATCTGGCATGTGTCTACATTATGCACATGAAGTTTGAAGCAAATCGGGTAAAAATAAGAGGGTGATTTAAAAGCATTTTGGAAGTGACACACTTCCTGCTGCCAGTTGGTGGCGCTATAACTTTGACTCACAATAGTCACATCCATGTGATCGGGCTCTTACAACGAACACACTGCTGAAGTTTCATCAAGATTAGTTAATGTATGCAGTAGTTATAACACACTTCCTGTTTCACGTTTCTCGCCATAATTTCGTTTCCTCGTCACGGCCAAACCGTTCGAGATATCAAAAATCCCCTGGCAATTTTTCATCCTCAGTGTCTTGACTTCACGCTGACCGAGTTTCGTGCCGTGTGTTTGAATTCTCTAGGAGGAGTGTTTCACATTCCTTTGCATGCGTTTTCCAAACAAGCCTAAATAGCCGACTTCCTGTTGGGCTGGGGTAAAAAGTTAGAGTGCGAAGTATATATGAAACGATGAGATCTACATGTGTACCGAGTTTCATATTATTACATGCAAGCGTGTTTGATTTATGGACCATGTTTTCGGACCCCGTTCCAGGGGGCGCTGTCGAGCCCCCCTGCCACGCCCGGGTACCATCTTCAGCCCGGCCCTGATGGCCGCAGGTTCTGACATGTGTGCAAAGTTTCAGGAGTTTTTGAGCATGTTAAGGCCTCCAAAAGTGTCCAAAAGGTAGAAGAAAATATAATAATAATAATAATAATAATAATAATAATAATAATAATAAATAATCCTTAGGAAAACAATAGGGCCTTCGCCCTTAGGGCTTGGGCCCTAATAATCCTTAGGAAAACAATAGGGCCTTCGCCCTTTGGGCTTGGGCCCTAATAATCCTTAGGAAAACAATAGGGCCTTCGCCCTTAGGGCTTGGGCCCTAATAATCCTTAGGAAAACAATAGGGCCTTCGCCCTTTGGGCTTGGGCCCTAATAATAAATAATCCTTAGGAAAACAATAGGGCCTTCGCCCTTAGGGCTTGGGCCCTAATAATCCTTAGGAAAACAATAGGGCCTTCGCCCTTTGGGCTTGGGCCCTAATAAGGCTACAATATAGACAATATAGACACATATATAGGCGTTTTAAAGTTGTCCGTTTAGGACATGTCATTTTTGTAATAAAGACATTTTAATTAAGGAGTGCCTCGGTTATCAGAGAATTCTTTCTCTACACTGATATATATACAGTAGGTTACCAACCAGAATAATACTTTCAACGCCGCCGCTTTGCCGCGGCGGTGAAATTCGGGGTGTGTTTTGCTGCCTTTAACCGCTAAGAGGCGCTACAATCACAGACTTTGAAAAGTGTCCGTTTATTCTCTCTATTGCGTAATCTGCCGCTGCGTCGCGGCTCATTCAGAGCGATTGAAAGCTGGTAGCAGATGCATTTAAGTGAAATGTAGTTAAAATAATTCATCACAATACTTAAATTAAATTGAATAAATAATGAAAACATTTCAATATAAAACATTGCAATAGAAACATATTAGGCTACATCAAGGCTTTGGAAGAGTATAAGACGTTGACGTAAACGTTCAGGCGGTGGCTCTGTGGTTAACGCAACGACACGGAGATCCAAGAGGCCCGAGATCGAATCTCAATATAACAACATGTTGGCCGACAGCATTAATCTTTAACCGTTCTTGATGCTTAAATAGTTGACTGTTTATTTGCGAGTTTATTAACTGTTTATTTATTTAAAGTCAAGCGTTTTTTTTAATAATCAATGGCATATTACAACATTGCTACAGTAGAGCTGGGGGGTTGTAAGGGGGGGCTTCTTACATTCGCTTCATAAACACACGCACACTAGCTGTAATGACTCAGAGGGCCGAGACTGATCCATATGCAACAGATTTATTGAACAGAAAAGTCAGACAAAAGGCAACTCAGGATAGTAATAAAAGGTGGCAGGCAGAGGCGTGAGTCAAACCGGGCAGGAGGTCGAGGGCTGGCAGCGAACTTTCAGTATCCAGGGACAGGCTTTGGTCAGGGCAGGCAGCTGAGAATCAGAATCCGGGACGGGCTGGAGGTCGAGAGGCAGGCTGCGGACAATCAGATAAGGTTAGTTCAGCGTGGGTCAGAGGAAACAGGTAGATTGAGGAATAGGAGGATTGCTTGGACATGCACACATAGAGAGGCAATACTTCGCAAAGAGCGCTCCGTGAACGAGGCAGATAAAGGCTTGGCAATCAGATATGATTCGTAACAGGTGAAGGTAATCAGAGTGCCAATGATACAGGTGTAGGTAATCAGAGTTCCAAAGATGCATACTAAGGGGAAAGTATGCAAATCACTAGAATTCAGGAGAGGGCGTTCGTGGCTGAGAACAGGTGGAATCGGGGAGACTGGGCGCCGTAACAGAGCCCCCCCCTGCGAGCGACTCCTGGCGCGAGGATGCTGATGGCGGGGTCTGCCACGAGCACGGGGAGCAGGTTTGTCAGGATGTTTGTGGTGGAATTCTTGAATGAGCAAAGGATCCAGAATGTCACCTGAGCTGACCCAAGACCGCTCTTCTGGGCTGAATCCTTCCCAGTCGACCAGATACTGCAAACGTCCCCCCCGACGTCTGGAATCCAGCAGTTGATTAACACGATAGGCCTCCTCACCCTCCACAACGATTGCTTGAGATGAATGATCATAGGAATCCCCTCTCTCCTCCTCGGAGGGGGGTGTGGCAGGTTTGAGCAACGAGACATGGAACGTAGGGGAGATGCGTAGATGTCTGGGCAGAGCAAGGCGAAAGGATACAGGAGTTATCTGGCGGATGATCTTATATGGACCCATAAACCTGGGACTGAGCTTTTTGCTGGGGAGCCCAAGACGAAGGTTCCGAGTAGATAACCATACCCATTGACCTGGCTGATACTGTGGGTTGGGACGGCGATGACGGTCAGCCTGCCCTTTGCCACGATTGACGGCCCGCTGGAGGTGTGTGTGAGCCAGGTTCCAGGTTTCCTCACTTCGACTCAGCCAGTCGTTTACTGCAGGGACACTAGTGGGCTCACCGGACCACGGAAACAGGGGTGGTTGGAAACCGAGGACACATTGAAAAGGAGTCAGGCCTGTGGAGTGCTTACGAATGGAATTTTGAGCATACTCTGCCCACATCAGGTACCGGCTCCAGTCCCCTTGATGGAGTTGGCAGTAGGACCGGAGGAAGCGAGAGATCTCTTGATTGAGGCGTTCGACCTGACCATTCGCCTGGGGATGGTAGCCGGAGGTGAGGCTCACGTTAACTTGCAACCTTTGGAAGAATGCAGCCCAAACACGAGAGGTGAACTGGGGGCCCCTGTCCGAGACGATGTCCTCGGGTAAACCATAGAACCGGAATACCAGATTGCAGAGATGCTCCGCGGTCTGCAGGGCGGTGGGCAGCTTACTGAGAGGAATGAGGCGACATGCCTTAGAAAAGCGGTCAACTACCGTTAGAATGGTGGTGTGTCCATCGGAGGGTGGTAGATCCGTAATAAAATCAATGGCTATATGGGACCAAGGTCGCTGTGGAATGGGTAGTGGATGAAGTAAGCCGGCGGGCAAGAGACGGGATGACTTCTGGATGTTGCAGGTCTGGCAATGCTGTACGAACCGGCTGGCGTCCCGAGACAATTCTGACCACCAAAAGCGGTTCTGCAGGAGATGAATGGTGGCCGTGATGCCCGGGTGTCCTGAACTGGGAAGAGTATGGACCTGTTTCAACACCTTTTCACGCAGGGCTTCGGGAACATAGATTTTCCCCGGAGGACAGTCTGGAGGGATCTCAGTGTTGGCGTTGGCCAGCTCGAGTTCGGTCTCGATATCCCACTGAACGGGGCCGATAACAAGATCAGGGCTAAGGATGGTTTCTGGAGTCTGGATGGTACCCTCAGAGTCGAACTGGCGAGACAAAGAGTCTGCCTTGGTGTTTTTGGAGCCCGGACGATAGGTAACAGAAAATTGGAAACGAGGAAAAGAACAAGGACCATCTGGCCTGACGGGGGTTCAGCCTCTTAGCCGTGCGAAGGTACTCCAGATTTTTATGGTCGGTGAGGACAACGAAAGGATGCGTAGAGCCCTCCAACCAGTGCCTCCATTCTTCTAACGCTGCCTTCATGGCAAGTAACTCACGGTCACCCACGTCATAATTTCGTTCCGCTGAGTTGAGCTTCCTGGAGTAAAAAGCGCAGGGGTATAACTTGGGAGGCGTTCCCTGACGCTGTGACAAGACTGCGCCTAGGCCGGTATTCGAAGCGTCCACCTCCACAACAAAAGGCGATTCTGGATCAGGATGCCGCAGAATAGGAGCTGAAGTGAAAGCTTGCTTGAGAAGACTAAAGGCCTGGGTAGCTTCTTCAGTCCAGGGTAGACGTGAGGTGCCTTTACGAACCAGTGCAGTCAAGGGCGCCGCCACCATGCTGAATCCTCTGATGAAACGGCGATAGAAGTTCGCAAACCCGAGGAAGCGTTGTAACTCCTTCAACGTAGTTGGCTGGCGCCAATCCACCACCGCCTTGACCTTGCCTTCGTCCATAGCTACGCCCCCAGGACTAATGATGTAGCCCAGGAAAGTCGTGGAGGTCTGGTGGAAATCGCACTTCTCAATCTTAGCGCAGAGCTGATGCTGTATGAGCCTCTGGAGAACCGCCCGGACGTGCTGAATGTGGTCTTCTAGTGACTCTGAGTAAATAAGAATGTCGTCAATGTAGACGATGACGTGGCGTTGGAGCATGTCCCGGAACACATCATTAATAAAGGACTGGAAAACAGCTGGACTGTTTGAAAGCCCGAAAGGCATGACCAGGTATTCATAGTGCCCAGTGCACGTAGAAAAGGCTGTCTTCCACTCATCTCCATCACGGATACGGACCAGGTTGTAAGCGCATCGTAGATCCAGTTTGGTATAATATCTTGCTGTACGAAGAAGCTCCAAAGCAGCGGGCACCAGGGGGAGTGGATAACGGAACTTGACCGTGCAGTCATTGAGCGCTCTATAATCGATACACGGACGGAGTCCTCCTTCCTTCTTTTGGACGAAGAAGAAGCCGGCTGAAGCGGGAGATGTGGAAGGACGAATAAACCCTTTGGTGAGCTCCTCCTCGATATATTTTTGCATGGCTTCGGTCTCAGGTTGGGACAGCGGAAAAACACGCCCCCTGGGTGGTGTGGAGCCTGGTATGAGGTCGATTGCGCAATCATACGCACGATGGGGAGGTAACTTGGTAGCTTTGGATTTGCTGAAGGCCTCAGCCAGATCGTGGTACACGGAGGGCAGACGATTCATCACGGTGTCATCGGGGAGCTCTAGGATACGTCGTATGGTTAGGGGTTGGATAGTAGACAGGCAGTTGGAAAAACAGTTTTTTCCCCAGCTGACGATCTGACCGGATGTCCATTGCAGAAGCGGATCGTGCTTACGGAGCCAGGGTAATCCCAGAATAATGGGAGTGTGAGGAGCTTGCAGTATGTAGAATTGAATCGTCTCACAGTGTAACACACCAGTGCGCATGCGCAAATTCTGAGATAGATGAGTGACGCGACCAGAGCCTAGCGGTCGGCCGTCGACAGCCTCAACAGAAAGGGGAGTAATGCAAGGAATCAGAGTCATCTCGTGGTGAATAGCAAAATCTTGAGACATGAAATTCCCAGCAGCACCAGAATCTATCAAAGCAGATGCTGTGACTATTTTTCCGTTAACAGTTAATGTAATGGGAACAGTAATACATGAATGAGGGTTTAAACAGTCAAGGGTCAGACTCACCGAAGCTTTGTCCCTGGATGGAGGTCGTTGAGGACAGGTCTGACGAAAATGACCAGCTTCACCGCAGTATAAGCACAGCCTTTGAGACCTACGTCGTTCCTTTTCCTCTTCAGTGAGCCGGGAAGCGTTAATCTGCATGGGTTCGCTGGAGTCGGTAGTCACGTGACTGTAATACCGGGGCAGGGGAAGGTTGCGTGAGGAGGTTGGTAAACGGCCGCCAGGACGGCGCGAGCGCATCAGATTATCGATCTGGATGGCGAGATGGACAAACTGGTTAAAATCCTTTCCCTCGTCGCGGCAGGCCAGTTCCGCCTGTAACTCGTGACTCAGACCCCGCCGAAAAATAACCTTCAGAGAGTTATCAGTCCAGTTAGTCTGAGCAGCTAACGTGCGGAATTCAAGTGCATACTCGGCGGCAGAAGTCCGTCCCTGCGTGAGTTCCAGCAGAAGATCCTCCGCCCCCTTTCCTCCTTTGGAATGCTCGAAAACTGCTTGAAAGTCCCGAAGAAACTCGTCGTATGAACGAAATGCAGAGCCATCCGTTCTCCACACAGCCGTGATCCAGTCCAGAGCGCGGCCAGTAAGCAGAGAGGAGACGAAGGAGATTTTACTGGCATCCGTTGGGTGAGGCGAGGGCTGTTGGTTCAAAAACAGCGAGCATTGAAGAATGAAGCCCTTGCACTTGCCTGGGTTCCCGTCAAACTTTTCAGGTAGTGCGAGACGAGGGCTTGCGGCGGTCTGCAGCACAGGCGCGGATGCGGGAGACGGTGAAGCAGACGCTGACGAGGTTTGTAGGTTTTGCAAAGCTTTTACCAGTTCCTCTGTTACTGAAGTTAGTCGCGTCAGCTGATGATGATGAGAGGCCAGTTGAGAGGCTTGAGTGGTGAACGCAGCAGATAACGCAGACATAGTTGCTGGATCTTCGTTTGGCGAAGTATTCTGTAATGACTCAGAGGGCCGAGACTGATCCATATGCAACAGATTTATTGAACAGAAAAGTCAGACAAAAGGCAACTCAGGATAGTAATAAAAGGTGGCAGGCAGAGGCGTGAGTCAAACCGGGCAGGAGGTCGAGGGCTGGCAGCGAACTTTCAGTATCCAGGGACAGGCTTTGGTCAGGGCAGGCAGCTGAGAATCAGAATCCGGGACGGGCTGGAGGTCGAGAGGCAGGCTGCGGACAATCAGATAAGGTTAGTTCAGCGTGGGTCAGAGGAAACAGGTAGATTGAGGAATAGGAGGATTGCTTGGACATGCACACATAGAGAGGCAATACTTCGCAAAGAGCGCTCCGTGAACGAGGCAGATAAAGGCTTGGCAATCAGATATGATTCGTAACAGGTGAAGGTAATCAGAGTGCCAATGATACAGGTGTAGGTAATCAGAGTTCCAAAGATGCATACTAAGGGGAAAGTATGCAAATCACTAGAATTCAGGAGAGGGCGTTCGTGGCTGAGAACAGGTGGAATCGGGGAGACTGGGCGCCGTAACACTAGCACACACATTCTATCTTTTTTCTGCACCCGATGGATAGACTCATAATTTTCAAGCCCCACTGCCCCCATCGCCCCAACGCAATGCTAATGAAATACGCAACAAGCTTAAAATGTTCCAATTTATTGAAGTAACAAGTAGGCTAGTATCTAAATACAAACTAAACAAACAAAAACAAAAATAGAGAAAATAAAAGTGCTGCTGTGTCAAAATGTTTAAAAAGAAAAGAAGAGAAACCGGGACCGGTGGCAACCTAACTTGCATTTAGACTTTATTTCATGCAAAAAAGAAACACACAATCTTATTCTTGCTACATTTTAAATTTGTTTTGCCAAAGAAATTGCAGCTAAATTAAACGAAACGGTACAAATCGAAAATAGTCCAAAGCAACATAAATTAAAGACATGAGTTTTGCCTCTCGCGCGCTGGATCTCAGCAAGTTTATTTAGTCTCCCTTGCTCAAACATTCTTAAACTCTACAGAACCAGTTGAAACAACTGGATTGAACACTTCAATTTAAATTTGTGTGTGAAAAACACTTTAAATAGGCTACAATAAATAAACAACAATATTATAATTTAATCAAATATGGGGACACATCGAGAGATGTAGCCTATCCTTAAAATAATTTTGCCTTTGCCATCGGGCTGGCTATCCGACACTCTCCATATGAATGAGGAACATTAACACCTATTGTCTGTCCCTCCAAACCCCCCACAGGCTCTCTGAGTCTGAGTCTGACTTAAAATAAAGGGAAGTCGCAATTCACACTTAAATCGCTCTTCTAGCATTAGGCTATTAAAGTGTTGATAATGAAAGAATTAAATGATTTAAGCTACATGTGGTATTTCTGTCATAAAAGTTTATTACTAAATATTTCATTATTTAAATAATTTAAGAAATAAAACTGGTTTGGGCCAGCTTTTTCCAAGCAAAACTAAATATAGCCTAATCTTCAAACGCATGTTCATTTTGTTGTCATGAACAAAATGCTCAACTCAATATTAAATTCTACAGGGATCTTTGGGTCCAGGCATGCAAAATGTGAATTAGTTATTTTTTAAATTATTATTATTCAAATAAATATCGGTGCTTCGTGGTAGCCTACTGCTGATAAACTAAATAACATTTAGATAATAATTATGAACTTTAAATGAAACAATATAGAAACACTTCGACGAATAAATGATTTGATCTGTTTTTACATTTTAATTCAGGGCGATTTAGTCTCTACATTTAATTAAACGAGATTTTCACCTTGTCATTTTCTCATTGCGAGGCGCTCACAATCACATCATAAACATATTTGAGCAGATTCTCTGTAGCTCTCGTTTTCATATGGATTACATAATCAGATAACATTTATTAACCTAAATATTTAGACATTTAAAGGCTTTAGACATAGCCGATTTCCTATCTTGACTGAGCTGAGGCAAGTGGCTTTCGGTTAATTTTTGTGACGCGCAGTTCCCGGAGACCGAGAGAGACGACATATAAACTTTTGTCATTAGCCTAAAAAAAGTTTACAGTTTTGAACGATGTAGGCTACTGTACTCTTATCTGTATGACCAAAAAAAAAAAATCACGTAGGCCTATAGCCTATTAAGTTATTTTAGCTGTTATGAGAAAAATAAATCAAATGAACGCGCTGCCTCGTTTGTCGAAAACTTTACTTAAAACCATGTTTTTAAAAACTCTATGTAGGTTATAGGGAATAAAACAAATATAGATATATATAGGCCTATATATCTTTTTTTTTGATTCTGATTCTGATTCTGATTCTGATTTATACAAAACTGCTTTTGAACAATTGGTATTATTAGCTACAGATCTAAAGTCGTTCTGTTGGATAGCCTATTTGTTCCTTAGTGTAAAATGGAAATGCATGGTAATATTATTTTATAAATATAAGCAAAAAAATATGTGGTGTAACAGAGTTTTAGAACTAAACAAATCTGCATTAATAGCCTAAAAATATATAGATTTTTTACAGAAGTCCATGTTTGTTCGGGATTTGAACGCAGGTCTGCCGATTGATGAACCGTCAGCTCTACCACTCGGCCATGTCGAAGCTCACTAAAGCCCAAACATTTATTTCACCAGTGTGTGTTCGCTCAAATGAGTGAGAACGTTTTGTTGTTAGCCTACTGTGAGTGTAGCCTACTTTACATGAATAAAATAGACCTTTTACAGTTTTAAAATATGATATCCTATCTGTATGACCAAAAATAACGAAGTAGGCTATAGCCTGTTATTTTAGCAGAAAAATAAATTCAAGTGAACGCGCTGCTGCGTTTGTCGAACTTAATTCAGTGGCAGAAGAAAACCCCATTTTAGAATACGCACTAGGCGTGGTGTGTCAAAATACTTAATTATAAACTTCAATATTTCGTTCAAAACCACATCAAAACGCTTTGTGACATTTTAAAAAGCCGTGAATGTATCAATGCCACTGGAACCAGGATCGTAACTGAAATGCGCTGCATGTTATCTCTCAATACAGGAGCAGAAGCGCTGGTTCAGATTTTATTGTTTGTTGTTTAAACGTGCGTGTTTTAGGCTATATTTAAAAATATATATACTATATTTGATAAGGTCTATTTAGGGTAGACCTATTCGCTATAGCCTACTGTGGAGGGGGGAAATCACCCACCGGCAAATCGCACCTTGCTTAACCATGTTTTTTAAAATTATTTCTGAAAGAATTCCAGTCCTGCTGTCTGCTGTCCTGTCCGTGAAGTTTTTGTTTGTTTGTTTGTTTGTTTATTTTTTAACAGAACTGTTTTTGAAGACGTAAATTTAGTCAATCTGTTGGATGAGATTTGTTCCTTAGTGTAAAATGGAAATGCATGGTAATTATATAAAAAACATATTTATTCGGGTTTCGAACCTGTGTCATTGTACTGCTTAAACCTTCAGCTCTACCACTCGACCACAATTTCGGCTGTTTAAGCGTCAGTGTGCCCACAAACGACTGATGCACTCTTCAATTCTCTCATTCCTCAATAGTTTAGCATCATTGATTGCACCTAATTTATTTTCACTGACTGCGAGATAGGCTCTTTTAAATTTTGATTCATAAAATGTTCTGCTCTAAAAGTTTGCTATATTCTATTTAAAATGTAGGCTACTTTTACATACGTTTTGCTTTCGCTAAATGTCCCTTTGCGCCACCTGGCGGTCATTTCGCGAATGACTTAGAAATGCGACTGGGTTTTTTTTGCCGCGGTGAATTCACCGCGGCAGACGCCGCGGCGGCAATAGGCATTCTGGTTGGCTACCTATGTATATATATATATATATATATATATATATATATATATATATATATATATATATATATATATATGTGTGGTGTGTGTGTGTGTTGTGTGTGTGTGTGTGTGTGTGTGTGTGTGTGTGTGTGTGTGTGTGTGTGTGTGTGTGTGTGTGTGTGTGTGTGTATGCTGTATTTATAGATATAGATATATAGATAGATAAATACAATATACATACTACAGGTTTTGTTTTTTTACTGGCTGAATGTTTTGTGCCCAAGATTTAATTAGATTGTTTTAAGATTATGAATACATTTCTCTCTGGTTTTGTCTGGTTTTTGTTTTAGTACATGTTTATGATTAGTAGAAGAACATTAGAACACAATCTTTAAAAATCTTTTTAAAGCAGAAGTTAAAATCACAAAATCAAAAATAAATAATTACAAAAGCACAGTATAAATTTTAACTGGTAAGATTAATCTGAGCTTAGTTGACAGTATATTAGCCTACATTTGATTTACCCCACTTGTAGGTTTAAAATTCTAAATAAGGGACATATAATGTCCAACTAACAAATATTTTAGCATATATATATAGCATATATATATTATGTACTTTATTATGTCTTTCAATTCAAACACATTTAACACAATTATACGAATGGACAGTTCCTTTAAAGACATCATATTTTCCCCCAATAAATATTCCTTATTTTTCCTTCTACTTTTTTTTTCTTTTGTGATAATACCCACCAACACATACATATAAATAAAACAATAAATAAATAAAAAATATAAAATTCACATATATCAAAATCTTATAATTGACACATAATTCCTAATAGTTATTGAAGTAATATTATTCAAATATCAAATATTCAATATTAAATAAGTAAATAAATAAAATAACAAATAACTAGAAATAAAAGGGAAGGTTACATAAAAATGTAGTTAATGTAGGCTAATATATATTCCTTTATTTTATGGAATATTCTTTGATTTTAGAGTTGCAGATATCTTTTCAAAATGTATACATTTGTTCCTAATTTAATGTTCTCCCTCCATAATGTACTTTAAAACCAAATCTAACCACTCATTTAACACTGGGGACTCTTGCTTTCTCAAAAAAAAAAAAAAATATATTGCATTAAAAGCTGGAATTCTCAGCATTCTAAATAAGTATACATCATATTTATTACGTAGCATAGATCCTATACCCAAAACTATATTTTGTATCTTTATATATTATAGTTTCTTAAAAAAAAATTCTTCCCTGAATTAGGCTACTTCTGTCCAATTTCTTTTTTTTTATTAGAAGTATAAAATATATGAGTGTAATGAGCTAGAAGTTCACTGCAACTTATCCAACTCCAGATAATACTCGTGTTATGAAATATCGCATATTAATTTTCCAAGCAAAATGTATATTTTAGTCAGAATTATTGCAGACCTATTTGGCGCGCATGCGCGCAGCAGCGCTCGTTCAATATGAAGATTGGCAGCAAAATGGATACATTTGCACGACTTTCTAACATTTACAGATGGAGAAATATAACTGTATAATGTAAGTTTTGCACTTGTCACATGTCACAAATGCATAAAACAGCAGAAAATATACGCTGTTTGATGGGTGGATAGATTTGATCCACGATCGACCTGGCTGCTTCAGAAACGCGTGCACACGCAATTATCTAGACTAGATAAACCTGGTTCAAGTTAGTGAGATTGCGTGAACTTGAATTACCTTTTATGAAACCGCCTTAAGCCCCAACTGATTTGTTAGGCTAGTCGGGTTTTGGAGCTTAATCCCCCCTTTTCTAAGCTTCTTTTATGAAACAACCCTCTGGTAACAATTTTCCAGTCTTCAACTGTCCAATTTTGGTGAGCTCTTGCAAATTCATCCCCTTGGAATTATATGTGCGTTACAGCTGGCAGCCGCATCACAAATCGAGAATCCATAATATTTTTGTTTATATATAAAAAAAATTATTGACTTTTTTTTTGTAAAATTGAATTGTGTTATTTTTTTAACTCTTGGTATGAAAACAAACTGAGCTTTCTACCAATTTCATGATTTTTCATGTTTATTGCTTTTTCAAAATAAAGGCCTAAAGACGCCTAATGAATATGAAATATTAGTGTTGCAAATTGATAAATTATGTTTATAATAATATACCTTTATATTCAATTATTATTTATCTTTATTGTGGAAATATTTCTTGTATTTATTCATACGTTACATACTGTACTGCAAAGTAACTTATCTGTCATACTGTTTAACTGTGTTAGGTGTTGCAGCACTATCCTGATCATTATAGCACTAAATAGGAACAACCAAAGGTCTTTTATATAATTTAAAACACATACCATGATGACTAGACCTTGGTTAGGTGTTCTTATAATGGATGTAGTATGGGGAACAGCAAGCAAATATTGATTATATGTCAGTTACTGCCTTTTGCCTTTGCACGACTCCTTATTTTTGGCACATGATACAAAGGCAGAGTATAGTAACTGCCAAACAAGGGTCAAAGGTCGATTTTGAGCTCAAGATTTTTTGCATCCAAACATTTCTTCATTATATAAAATTTTGGGAGTCCTACCTATAACACTTTTGTCTGGACAAAACAGAAACTTTAAAGTCATTTTTTTCTCAGTTTCACACTCTAGCGAGTTAAGATATATATATATATATATATATATATATATATATATATAATTATATATATATATATATATATATATTATATATATATATATATATATATAAATACATTATTTTTTACCTGCGTGCTATGCTGTTTGCCATTTTATAAAGCCATTTCCACCAGTACTAAAGTCTCCCCAAAGAGTTGATGGTATTAATCAAAATGTGTGCCTATCCTCATCAGATTACTTTATCAAAGATACAGAATGACAGTGAGAGGATATCGCAAACACAGCCATTTCTCTGTAGCAGGAGCTTACGTTTACCTGAGCCAGGCGAAAAAACGAGATGGCTCACCGAAAATACCACAGTGTTTTATGGCTATCAGTGTGACCTCCAGTTGGTCACTAAACGTGTAAGGTACTGGAGGGGCTCCCTCTGTCTATTCATCCCTTCTGTTCTTCCTCTTATCATCCCTTCCAGTTTAATCTCTCAGATTTGGCAGGAGTTTAATGAGGCAGAGGGTGAGTCAGCCGCTCTGCTGCTGGAGGTGAGAATTACATTGAGAGATAGAACGAATGGGAGAAATAGGCCGGGAG
The DNA here is from genome assembly GCA_036326025.1 of Chrosomus eos. Taxonomy (NCBI): domain Eukaryota; kingdom Metazoa; phylum Chordata; class Actinopteri; order Cypriniformes; family Leuciscidae; genus Chrosomus; species Chrosomus eos. The sequence goes on along the minus strand of JAZAVI010000339.1, from coordinate 190 downwards.
GTAGAGGAAGATGAGGAGGGATGAGAAAATTGGGGACAGAGATGAGGGAAATATTAAAAAATAAAAATGTAAACGGCCAGATAAATGGTGAAGGGGGTGGATTGGAATCCACTGCTGCTTCAATGTATATGTAATGATGAGTAATTATAATCAAGGTATTAATCAATATTTTTCTTTTTAAATATTCAAT